>PNEQ01128928.1:0-11479 GCA_003012365.1 Medauroidea extradentata
GAGTAATTGTGTGCATAACTAATTGTGTTGTGAGAGTTCTAGTTGATTACTGTTTTGTGTATTTCATAGCTTTGTGAGCTATTAAATCCAGTACTTAATTTAACTCTTTTATTTGTAATTATAGACCTCTATCCCAAAGAACTCATGGGAATTGCCCACATATAAAGTTTGTGTGTTCTCAAACTTGTAACAATAGTATTGAAATCTATCCTCGATATCTTTAAAAATTTTCAAATTAATAGAACGTCACGGAGTTGTTAAAAATTACATTGAAAATATCAGCCTTGAAAAAATAATTTTATTTTATTTTATTAGTTCTGGTAAGGATAATAAAATAACTGTCATTGATACGTGTGCTAATTTTCAACCAATTTTGGCTTTTAAGTTGGTGGAAATTACTTCGAACCAAAACCTTTGAAAGAACATGCACTGAACATTTTATTTTATCTTGGTGATCCTGGCCAGGGTACTAGGATAAAGTTATTAAATTATTGTACTGTCATCGGTCCTTGATAAGTGTGCAAATTTTTAATTAATTCGGACGTCTCCAAGTAGGTGGAAATTTTGTCCAAAGATAAAATAATAAAAGCGTTTTAATGAGATGGCAAAAAGAAATAACTTTTGGATTATATCTCCAAGGATTATATCTCCAAGGATTATATCTCCAAGGATTATATCTCCAAGGATTATATCTCCAAGGATTATATCTCCAAGGATTATATCTCCAAGGATTATATCTCCAAGGATTATATCTCCAAGGATTATATCTCCAAGGATTATATCTCCAAAGATTATATCTCCAAGGATTATAGATCCAAGGTAATTCTCACGTTTTGAGAGACTGTAACATTTTATTGATTTTAAAATTCTTCATTTTCGAATCTCATAAAATCCTGAATTTAATATTTAGATATTTTCATAAGCTTCGTTTTTATCGAAACAAAATCTCAATATCTCAATTGGTTTGGAAGATACAGATGATTAATTGGAAACATGTTTTATTTATTTTTTTGCCGGCTTTCGAGAACGAATATTGAAAAATCCTTAAATTACTTTTTAATTATTTACGTAAACTTCGTGTTAAGGCAAAAACAATCTCAACATCTTAAATAGTTTAGTTGATACGGATGATTAGACGCTAACACGTTTTATTTTTTTACCATCTTTTAAGGATAAATTTTGAAATATCCTGAAATTTAATTTTTAGGTATTTATGTAAGCTTCATTTTAAAGATAAAATCACCTTGATATCTTAAGTGGTTTAGGAGAAACAGAGGAGTTTTTTAAAATTCATTAAACGGTTGTGCATCCCTTAATTTCCGAATTTCGAACATTCGAAAAAATATGGAATATGTGTTTGCTTAGACAATGTTTTAAAGTAAAAATAATAAACATATCTAATCAGGCTGAAGAGTTATCGAGAATTTCGTGAAAACACATTTTATTTTATCCTGGTGATCCTCGCCAGGATACTAGGAAATTTTTTTAAAATTATTGTATTGTCATCGGTCCTTGATAAGTTTGCAAATTTTTAATTTAATCGGACGCCTCTAAATAGATGGAAATTATGTTTAAAGATTCCGTTACATACATAGATACAACTGAAGCTAATAAGAGCGTGTTAAAAATACGCCATTACCACTACGCTATAGTATCACTCATACTTGGGCTCTCATTACACATATAATACTGTTCTACGCATACATGCCTGTTTCATGATAAAATTAATGATTTGTTGCGATCGTGTATCTTAAAATGAACAAGCGAAGTATTAACATACTAATTTAAAAATACGCGCGGGCACTCTGCAGTACTCTATTGCTTTATTTAGTATGTTTGAAAGAGTGAGGTTGTAGAAATACACAGTAAAAGTGTTATGGCTGCCGTCTTCAAGACGTTGCGGAATCGCATCTCACGACCCCAAGATCATGTGAGATTTTCCGCATGGAATAATTTCATTTCGTTATTTTCACTCAAGAATAGCAAAATTGAATCCATTACGAAATTCCGAGCAAATTCGCAATGGAATAATCTCACAACATTAAACATTCAGATTTGTAATTTAGAAATTGTAAGATTATTTTATTGCATTTCTTTTCTTTGTATTTTCTATAATTTTTCACCTTGATGAAAGAAGTCGAAATTTGCCAATTTTTATGTAAATGAAAAAAGAAAAAAAAACAATTATTCCCATTTTTACGGCAATAAAAAAAAATATATTTTTTTTTTTTAATTTTTCCGATTTTTCCCCCGATCCTTCGGAACCCTAAAAAAGACGTTAAGCATGTTGACACTACATTTGTATTCTATACGGAGATATGTTGCCAAGGTTCTTTCATTTCTGGTTAATCTTTTGGGGTCACCTCAAAACATTGGTTTCATCAGAAAACATTCCCAATGCATACACACTTAAGCAAAATGTTATGGAAGCCATGCAAGCCTGGGAAATGTCTATATACATGTGGGAGTGTTGGGAATACAACGACAGTTCATGATCCAGTGTGTATGTGTGTGTGGAAGCAAGAGGATGTCATTTCCAACATTTACTCTGAGTTTACGGCCGTTCCACAAAGGCTAATACACTTTCAGTGTCTAGCAGATGTGACGTTATATGTTATCATTAATAACTCAAAAAGTAAGGATTTTCAGACCTATGTTTCCCCCTTGTTTTGGTGTAAGGAACCCAGTCTGCAAGCTTGTAAAAGTATTTTAGAAACATGGAGTATAATACAAGACCGAGGATCACTGCAGATCAGAGAATGACGCAGCGATGAGTGTATTGACACAAGGAGAGAGCAGAGATGTGGACTGGAACAATAAGCTATAACATGCAGTAGATGCGAGAACACACCCAGCATCTTGATCACAGAAGATCTCCACCGTGACTACAACACTCTCTCCACGAGGTCATCACGTCTGGCTCTGTGTATGTCACCAACACACAGCAACATGCTAGGATGTAGCTCGTTCACTATGTCTGCACTTCTGACAGCCCTGCTTGACTGGATTACGTGTGATCTAAGTTAGGTCCCTAGGTCTACCTGTCTGTGACTTTGTACCTTCCAAACTCACGGTCCTATTTCAGTGTATTTGTATACCTTACAACAGATCATTTTATGTACAGTATTTTTAAATTTTAACATAGCTTTCCTCGTTAGTTTGTATCTTCCTGCTGGCAGTATAATATACACACATTATATACATTTATATATACACATGTATAGCTAATGTGTGTAGGCTATGTGTGTGTGTTTTAAAACATTCAATATAAGCATGGGTGATAACAACAGCTATCATAAATACATGCGGGTTAATTAATTACAACGACTTCGTCAAAAATTAGCAGTGGCCAACATTGAAATAAAGTAACAACTCCGTTGTACAACTTAGTATGCAGTAAACACACGCTGCACCTACAATGACAAAGAAATTATTATTATCACAGGACAGAACCATTGGCCGGGTTTTTATATACTTTTACTGGACAACATACTCGACGCAATCTCAGTGGGATTTTGAACTGAGTGCAAATAAGCGTGCAAGAAATCATACACATTATGTAAAAAAACCCGTATCACTTTCTGCCTACTGGAGCAAGTTCAATTTGGACAGTACTAATTACAAATCTGAATTAGTTGGTATAAATCGTCAATGAAATATGTACGATACAAATAAATGACGACACATATTTCATTCGTTAGTATTTCAGGACTGTTATATCTAGATATCTGTGAAGTGTTCAATCTCTGACATCAAGCCACAGTCCAAACTGCTGGATCTAGAAACGTGACATTATTTGTGTGGGTTCCAGTCAGGTCGTAGGCGAGCACTAAAGGTAGTTCCCGAAATCCAAACCACTAAGATGGTGTACCGGGATAAACTGTGTTTTCGATGAATCTTTGATATAGCTCAAACCTAACTCTGGATTTTTCCAAAAAGGTTTGTTAACATTTCGCAAATATATTATGTGTATGTATAGATATATATATATATAAAACTTTCAATTATAAGTCAATGTCATTCAGTTGTCCTAAGGAAAAACCACTGTAAAATCAAACAAAATTTGTTTGTAACAACCAAATGGTACATGTGAATACTTGTAAACAAATGTATGGTTTGTTACTAACAAATTACTTCTTTGATGTCTGTTGTTTTAATCAAATGACATGGTTGATGACGCCATACAGATATTGTTAAATCAAACATACATTTGTTTGAGCAACCATTGAAGTATACGACATTTAAATTACTTAGCTTAGTTATTTGCACAGCAACTTTTGTTTATGCAAATATAATTACATGTAAATATAAAAAAAGAAACACGAATATAGGCCTACACGTATTCGATCCCACAACCTTTATATTACCGACCACGCATGTTGCCCCCAAAACACTACAACTTACTAACGGGGTTTATAATTGTTATGTTTACATACCTGTGACACGTGATTCAATTAGACTCGTGTGCACTCGGCAAATTACTATTAACTGTTGTAGCTATCTTCAGTCATTTAATCTAACGCAATGATACAAACGAATACAAAAATTACAACTCTACAAATGTAGTACATATCTATACTTAAGAAAAGATGAGACAAGTTTCCTAAACCAGCGTGTGTGTAGCAGCTAACACGTGCGTACTAAGTAACTGCCATTTCAAGAACAACTTGCTGAACGGACATATTTCGTCGCTTCCAACCAAATAGTTTGTTTGTGTCAATATCTACCATAGTTAAATTGGCCAGATCTGTATAGCATGTTCTAAATACGGTTGATTCAAGTAAATATTACACTAAAAGCAAATAAATATAATTGTATAAGCAAACTAGCGTTCGTATTTTAAACAGGAACTAATATTTTGGGTAACATCAAATACACATATTGTCAAGTATAACATGTAACGAAAAAATAGTATAACGAACCAAAATATTTGTAAGTTTGTTTTAAATAAATTATATCTACAGAATTTCACTGTCGAAGCAAATTAATTCCAGTAGTTAACTTCGACGTTACGATTGTTAAATTAACAGTAATTTATTTGTTGCAACAAAATTCATATCAACCTTATTTGCTTGTTTGTCGTAACAATCCGTTTTTCTCAGTTAATGTTCAGAGTTATTCAAATTATGTTTATTGTTATTATTTCCAATCTCAAGTACACATAAGCAGATGTAACAACACATATAGAATTGGTATTATCGTTTGTGTACAGTAGAATATTACGTGGTTATGTGTAGCCGCTATTAGCAACTTACACGAGCAGTCGGGAGTCAACTATCCCAGCACATGTCACTGATTCCTACAAACATGCAACTAGCGCTACTGGTGCGGGAAGTCCTGGGTTCCAACCTTGCTTAGGCATGGTTCATGTTTTGTCGATCTGTCATCGCAGTTTCCACCTTACCAGTTCATTGCGACGCCTATGAAATAGCTAAGTGACATTACAGTGTTGTCATATATTTTATCCCTAAGGAGACGAAAATACGTAGAATGAGTGTTAGATAAATACTTGATGCATATCGAAATAAAGAGCTGATTTTTTCTTCATAACGAAAACTTCGCAAAGTACCATAAAATGATTTCTGGATTTTTCTAAATGGGCTGTAAAGAGGTGATTTTTTTTACTTAGAATAATCGATTTAGCTTTGAGTCAACAAGTTATTGTCGTGTTTTTTCAGTTCAACTGTATACTTAAACTAATGTCTATGACGTGATATTAAGGTTTAGCTTTCGATTAATACATGACAGCTTTGTAACCAGTTGAGAAATCTATGTGTGGTTTGCTTCAGAATGACGTTTAATAAATATCTTACAAAGTTATAAAAACTATTCTACTAGATAAAATAACTCGATTACCAGAGGGAAAACTTGGTTTGTATGTGTTTCAAGACAGACGATCAGAAAAGCAAGTGTGATCAACAAGAAACATTTATACGGGAGTTATATATCTGCGATTCTTATACACACTTGATGCATACTTTCACGTACAAGAAAGATTCCCGTGTGTACTGGGCTAAGCCACTTGTGGACTGCTAGTATCTTGTAAGTGCCACACTAACTCACTGACACATCAGCGCAGTGTCTAGTTGCAGCGCCTAGAAACATGAAATATTACACGTGACTTCCTCTTTGGACGAAGGCTCCAAACAACATGTGATTTTGACCAATAAGGAGTAGAAAAGGGATACAATTTGTTTTACATTAAACCGCTCCATCTCTTAAGCCCGTCAATATGGAGGTGATTTATGATTAAGAACGACGTAGGCCTACTTGTAATGTAAAATCATTTGGAAACTCAGTTTCCACAGAAAATCACTGTAAAACTACAAAGGTTGTCTTTGTAAAAAAAAGTACAAAGTATATGTTTGTAAAATTGCAAGGGATAGCCTTGTGGTGGTACATGCAACATGGAAAAAAATTAAATTTTAGATATTCATTTTATTTTACTAACGACACCTAACATATTAAAAATAACATTTAAATAAGTAAATATTACACGAAATTATTTTGAAATTAAAAATATTCAAAGAGGCACTTCAATTCGAACCCGCGTCCCCGCACACAGGTTTTAGTTTCTGTATAGGCCTACTCAGTGTACAGAGAGTTCAGTGATAACATTATGATTTTATATTTGAGTATGCACTCGTTAGGAAACATTAATTTATTCCAGAAAAAGGCGTTACACAATGTGTCATTCTGTATTGACTATGTAATTGAATTTCCGCGAAACAGGGAATTTACTAGACTACACATTTTCCTATGTTTTATTTTTGGAAGCAAAATCCTTGTCACTTAATACATACATCATTTTACAAGGATAATTTCTGTACATTTAGAAGAATATGTGAAACTACATGCCTTGTTATTTTTATAAAAACAATCAGGACATAGGTATAGGTACAAGGAATTCCTCTGTATTATTCCGACCTTAACCTTTGTAACTTTATTAACAAATGATTATACAAAAAAAATCTTCGTAAATTTTATAAATTTTTTTAGAATATACGTAGTTTCAGGATTTCAAAAATTTTGTTACCAAGGAGGTGAAAGTACTTGAACTGTATTTTCAAATAATCCGTTACATCTCTTAAATTCGATGAGGTAACCAAAAGATTTTAGTCTCAAAATTTATATTTACATAAACACCTAAAATGTTGTTTCAACATTTTTAGATATTAAACCTTTCTCTTAAGCCCGTTCAAATAACAAGGTGATATTTGCTCAAGATTCATAATTTTGTAATTACATAAAAAGTAATTTTAGGAATTTTCGAAGTTTCAAAGTAAGGGGGTGAAAAGACATACGTAATATGTATTTTCTATTAACCCTCAATATATCTTTAATAATTTCAAATATTTCCATACTTATGCTTCAACATATAATTGTCATGCGTATTGTGTGCTTCCGTGGTCTCAAGGCTGGCAGAAGTTGCCATATTTGAATATTTGACTTTACACTGTTTGAGAAATGTAAAATGTGCGATTATAGCGGGAATTACATTTACCTTGAGCCACAGAGCAGGCATAGCAGACGAGCTGGTACACATGTATTCAGGTCGCAATCATTCCCTCATTATATTATGTTCTTAATTAGCTGAAGTAACTGCAGACTAAATATACGTCAACAGTTCAACTGTGATGTTTGTACTGTAGCACAAGAAACATAATTCACGCCGCAATTGCAAATGTTATATTTTCTGCTGATGACAAGTCTTCGATAGAGACTCGTTACTACGGAGAAAACATAGTTCAGCGGCAGGTTCAAGAGCAGAACACAACCCTAAGCTAGCAGAATTACTCCCTACGACTCTTATATGTACGGTTTGTTGTACCAGCCCTTCCTGCACTGGCTTGTATCATTAAACTGCCAACAGTCAGTCGAGGTGAATGCAGGAATGATTCTTCAATACTTTCCAAGTACCTTTCAGTCCTCTCACAGTGTGCAGACAGCAGTATGTAATTACATCGTTGCTAACGAGATATTAAACTCGTACTAACAGCGGGCGAAGCTGCGACGGTCACTGCTAGTTAGATAATGCAAGGTGCTACATTACATTACGTTGCAAACTGTGCAAGGAGTAAGACAGTCACTGTTCGTGTAGGATTATATGCAGTGATCATCAGTGATTACATTCGCACGTTGATTTCCAAACTGCCCAGTTTATAGAGAACATACATAAAAATATATGTATATTCACTGTGGTATGTCTTCATCACATACAACATACTTCACTGTGATTGATCACGAGCGGTTCTAGTGGCCACATTTATCTGCTCTTTCTTGAAGAATTCCAAGTTAGCAACTAATCAGCTTATAAGAGAATGGTCTGTGTTTCGCGATGTCTTGTCTTCTCATATCTACGAACTAATCCTCAGTAAACTTAGCTGGATGACGAACTGACTCATATCTTGAAAACATGATGTAAAAGTGGGGGAGAGAGGGGCAGTAGGAGGGGGAGAGAGACAGTATGTATATGTGTGTGTATTTTACTGGGAGATTATTTCACTGTTACGTTGCTAGACAAAATACAACATATTTCAATATTTATACTAGAATGTTCATGAGGCCACACTGTTTGACGGGTTGTAGAACCAATTGTAAAACGGTCATTTTCTTCTTTAACGTTCAGTGGCAAATAATAACTAATGCATACTTTGCCATCACATGTTAAGATTGCAGACAATGTGTTATACGGTGAACAACAGTACGGCCAAGTTCACGTATGATGGAGATGGTGGGTTACGCCTGCGCGGTTGCAAAAGCGCCTAACTCTCTGCTGTTCAGACACAAGCGACAGGCTCGCGTTCATTCAGTGTAAACATGCACGTCAAGAAGATGTTACGTGTGTGTGAATGCTGCTCGTAAAAACTAAAAGAAGAAAAAGGTAGTTTCGGATACATCCTATTTTAAGAGATCGGCTAACAGATTGACATTTCATAACCTTGTATCCAAAATTGAACGAAGAAGGATAGAAATCACCAACTATTTCCTCATGTCAGTAGAAACTTTTGAAGAATGGCCTTAGTTCAAATAATTGAAGAAGACATTACACATACTGACACAAGGATGCGGGCGACTGTGTCTCCGGAAGAAAACGACGCCGGTACTTTGAGTCAGGTTAAGTTTATCTCGTGCAAGTGACATATATCCACTGTATCCACTGCAGATGTGCTCCGGGGATGATTGCCACTGGTGGAGCAGGTGTTGTCACCGATGTAGAAGACATCTGAGGAAAATGTAGTACAGTATTCACTCAGTGTACAGAACTGTACACTACGAGACTTCTGCAATACACACAAGAGTTCAATCCTGAGAAATAAACGTCTATTTACAGCACATTTTTCCAGCTCTGACTTAATACAAAGACAAAAAGCAAATTTTGTCGCCACCCTGCTTGTCTACACTCTCATTCTGAAACCTTTCTCGTGAAATTATACTTTAGTAAAGTATTTTAGCAAAGCGTTCTTCGCAATCACTCATTACTCCATTTTCTACTTTATTGGTTATCTTTCATTGGCATATTCGACACATTCTGACGGTTCATTGTTGTCTCCATTTTCTTTATTTGTTTCTTCCGGGATGTTACACTTTGTTTTCTTGTCTTTTACAAACTCCTTTAGAAAGAAATCTATAAAATATCCACACACCAACTGAACAGATGGAACATTAATGTTCTTTCTTAAATACTTTGTTGTATCTCCTCCGAATATTGTTTCTACTGCTTTGTAGTGTCGTGCCTGAAAATAATAGTAATATTATTGTTGTTTCAGGTAGGTACTTGACAACATTTGAAGAGTCAAACTTCATACATCGCATTGTAAAAAAACTATTACTACAGAGATTATGCGTGAAGTAGATGTGTGAAGCTTTGTGGAAGAAGCTGGCAAGAACTTTCATGCCAAGACGTGGAAGAAAATTACTATGGAGTTTGAAGAACGCGCTAACATTCCTTTATGTATGAACTGGTTAGTTTGAAATATATTCTGGACGAAGGACAATCAACAGGTAATCGTAGCTGCGGGGCGATTACTTGATACTATTACCTTCCCAATACCTTTATCCTTGGTTCCTTGATCTCATGGTTCAAGTAAGAAATGATGGCACCTCTGACTAATTTCTCTGAATACATCATCCATTCTTCACGTTTGTTTCAGATGATGCCACGTTACAATGTGCAGTACATACTTACGTCACAACCAGCCTCAGGAAATACCCTATCTTGGTCCTATGTTGTGACTTCCAACTGCCTGTAGACTTCACACCAAGTATTCCGTATTAACTTACAGTGTGGCACACAGAGAAGAAATATTACCGGATAACAGAAATGCAACTTTCTAACACTTGTAATACAGAGTGAGGTGGTGCAACGGTAAGACATCACACACGCATTCACGACGACCCGAGTTACAGTCCAAGCTACGTCGACGTCTGTATAAAGTGATAAGGTTGATGGAAATGTTTTGTTTACGCGTGGCTGGAATATGCGAAGTTAAAAGTATCCTGTGTTGAGGACTATCATCAAACCATGAACAGACTGTGTGCCTTTACCGTATGTCATATAGGAGACCTTCTAGCCTACAACATTGTTATTCAGTGTGCAATTTTCAGTTTGCTCGTTCAGTTGGTTTTTTTCTCTTCTTGCAAAAAACCATTTTATCCTTGATATACCTTTAACTATGAAAACTAAAAAATTTTCATAACAAAATAAATAGTCACAATGTATGTCTACAAAACAAACCATATCTTATCTAAATATATGAAATTTTTAAAACAATAATCGCTCGCGATCTCCGTGTTCTTTCCTTTGGTATCGTAAAATATACTTTTTTGGTTACATGCTGGCCAAAAATTACGTGCTACTTCTTGATGTTTTACGAGATAGCCCAGATGTTGTAGGGAACTGCGCGATCCTGACTGTGCTCATATGCGACGCACGTGTGTATTCGTTGCATGTAGTGGCAGTATAGCCGTTAAGTGTAATGTTTTGTTGTCTGGTTCGTGGATTACGATGTCATTTACATCAACACATTGACAGGTGTATAGATGGTTTGTGGCTTAGGCAAGGGAGGAGGGTTCCCGGTTCAAAACACCACGCCCCGAAATATGTAGGACAAAACTATTTTCACTGCATACTGGTATATTCAGTATTGATTAATAAAACTTATTTAAAAGCGCCATTTTAACTATATATGGTTTATAAAAAAAAAAAGCAATCAAACTGTGAAAAAAGCGTTTGGGATATGACGACGATTTTAATTAACGTGCCTTCCTGTAAGACAGTGGCGTAGCCAGGATTAGAGTTTGGGGGGGGGGGCAGAGTTTCACCCATCCCCATGTAAAGAGGGAGGGGGGTCCGGCCCTCCCCCGGAAAAATTTGGATTTTTAGGGTGCAAAAATTGTGCTATTTAAGCTGTTTTCGTGGTACAAATATAAATAATTTTTCAGATAAAATTTGTGGAATGGTTAGTTTCTAGGTTGC
>PNEQ01128929.1:0-11478 GCA_003012365.1 Medauroidea extradentata
GGCAGTGTTTAGTGAAAATGACTCAGTTAACTGGACATGTAAGATCTGGTACAGACAACTCGGGCAGTGTTTAGTGAAAATGACTCAGTTAACTGGACATGTAAGATCTGGTACAGACAACTCGGGCAGTGTTTAGTGAAAATTACTTAGTGAGGTGGCGCAGTGGTTACATGTTGGACTCGTGTTCTGGAGCACCGAGGGTTTGATCCCTGAGTCCAGCCTTCCTTATTTCGGTTTTCCATAGTTCCCCGAAATCGCTCCAGGCAAATACTAGAATGTTTATTTGTCAAAGGCCATGGCCGACTTCTCTGCCAGTTGCTGTCATTGTACCAAGTTGTGTATCACTGTCTATAATGACCTCGATGTCGACGAGAAATGAAGCCCACTTACCTCACCATTTGTTACAATAAAAGGGCTGATTACGTAGCATTTTTGGCAGTGGTTATCCGACGTCTTACTTCTATTTTGTCTTGATATAAAACATTACAATAATTTTGTTTGTATATCAAGACCCTAATGGAAGAAAACAAATGTGTACAGTTCTCAAGTTCAACCGCTAGGCTGAGTGGTTAGATCTCTTGGTCGATGAAACAAGCGTCTATGGTTCAATACCCGGCTAGGGAGCTGAAATGTAATGTGATCTCCCTGGGTTCAGACCTGTCCCTTCACCTTCCATCTTAGAGGCTGGCGATGACGAACCATCGCAATAATACTCACAGAAATAAAATTAAAAATGTAAATACATGTAGATATATCCTATAAGGCACTGTTGATGTTTCCCTGAGTCATTTATCGAATTCCTCTGTCTGTGTATACAAAACTTCATACGTTTTAAAATAATGCAAACTTGATTATTTATTCTACACTGCTTCATATTACCACAAACACTTTCTCAGCAAGTTTACTGCATTACGAATACTGTTCCTGGATCCTTCTATCTTCACTATGGGAAAGCGCTGAGTCTAAAGTGTTTTGTTTATCTGAGAACAAACAAGACGACGAACAGTTTACTAACTTTGCCGGTAGGGTACAGACGCTGTGAGGCGGACATGCGCAGAAAGTGTGTGGAGCAGAGTTGTAGTTTTATTGAAGTTTGCGAGGGCAAATATGGATGGTTTATGCCACGCCTAGGAGAAACATGCATAATACAGGATACACTTTGAAGTTCTCAATTTATTCACGGTGCCTGTTTTGTTCGTAAACAGCGATGACTCGGTGAGTTGTGGTGACGAGAGACTGAGAAGGGTAAAGAAAAGCAATGAACAGTCGGCAAACAACAAAGCGTCGAAAAGCAGCGCCGGGATTGGCAGTGGAGATTGGAAGAACCTCATTGGCTGAAGGAGCCGTTGTATGTTTCATTCAACCCCCTTGATCTAATTTGTTAACAGCAACAAACAAAACGTCATTACTGGATAGAATACTGGCGCAGAACTAAAGTGTAGATAGTTGTTGTGTTTTTATTTCATAAGCGCGGAATTTATCAGGTGTGCAGATAACGACTCATTAATTTCGTGATGTAGTCGTCGTACCAGGAAGCATATAAGTACCGCCACTGACATTTGGTGGAAAGAAATTAGCAACAACAACTTCAATGTCTCACATGTTTGCTACATGGTCTGCCATTGGTTGTTATTAGCTCTCAGCGTATTGGGTTTCTACTCGCCAGTCACAGACGTGTGTTGCTCTGTCACTTCACTCTCATTGGCAGTCAAAGCCTCTGCACAAATAACTATAAATGGAACAAGTTGGTACACAATTATTTTTACCAAAAACAACAGACTTGATATATAAGAAGAGACTAATAACTCAACATTAACATTTATTTTAATACAATTTTTTAGAATGTCACGTCTCGTTGACAGCAAAGTCAAAAGAGAGGGTTGCGCACAATGTATGAAAATTAAATATTTAAAAAGTTTCCCATGGGCCATGGCCAATGTTAAGACACCATCCAGGATTCACTTGGAGCGATTTCGGGAGTCTAACCCAGGACCACTCTAACGCGAGTTCAGCAATACATGAAGAGAACCTCACTCATCACCAAAGACGTCAGAAAATGGCAGCAAATACCCCCGCAGAGCCACCAACATTAGAATACGAAGTGAACGTTTGTAGTTACAATTTACCAAGTATCTTCAATATCGATATCAGGAACACTCTCTCTAACCATGGGCGAAAAAGTGCGACATGTTACAATATCATTACTCATAACGACCTGGAATGATCGCCAACACAACCGACGATGTATAGTTTGTTTGGAAATCTGGACATCATTCCAAACCGCTAGGAGCGCTAGTGAAGTATGTCCAACAATTTTCTAGAGAGTTGTCGATGCTGGTATAGTAGAATATTTGACCATGTCGCTTCGTTCATTTAGTTATTCTCTGGCTATGAATAGGGTTTACGAACGTTTTCAATTAACTTCTTGGTCCTTCTTCTCGTTTATTAAAACTTTTCAAGTTTGGGTAAAGAACTTTCGGGAACCCACCATTTCCCAATTTTCTACTTTCTCACCTAAAGTAACAAATATGAACTTTTAGCGGTCACTAAAATGTATATTAAGATAAATTAAGTAAATATAGGAACAGGACATTCATCACATTATTTTATTATTTTTTGGCATTTAATTAATTTCATCTTCGTTTATTAAACTAAGAAGTACTCAGCATTACCTTTCTTATTATTATTCCAGCAGTTGATTGTGAATTCCTTTTTTATGCGTAGCCTACCATTACTACCAATTTCATTATGAGTTTGTGTATTTCCAAGGCGCTCAGTGATTTTTCCCTTCTATTTATTTCATTTCACAGCGTCACACGACTTACGTAGTAGAAAAGTACACGTGAAATGTGTTCTAAAATTGTTAAGATAATTTACTTCCCTTATGTAGAGGAATTTTGCCTTATTTTCACTATACGTCAATAATTAAAAAGAATTTCCTACGCCACATTGGAAGCTCCGAAGTGGGATGTCCCTCACTGTTAAGCTATTCGTTTGCTCAGTTACAGAATATTTAGGAATACAGAAGTGAAATAGCAGGTAGAACGGAGAACTCAGTCACACACGCCAATAAAATGGCTTCCCTGGCCAGCAACATGGCGGAGACGCCTACAGCCAATCAGCGTAAGGTAGCTGCCCTGCTAGCTGGCAGTCAGAGCAATAGGAAACCTGTCGTAACATGCAGGAGCCAAACATACATGAGGCTGGCATCAACAGTCTCGGGCAACCAATAAGCAGCGAAGTTCCTCCGTATCAAACGAGCAGCCGCGTCATTTCACTTCTATATTACTATTTAGTCTGAGGCTCAGTGTCTTGCGTAGAAAGGCTAGACCTCAAGCGATACGCTGTTCAAAGTCACCCTTATTGCTGTATCGATTCTCCAGCCCGCCCACTCAAACACACCTTCCTCTCACTAGGCAAGCCACACGATGTGTTTGCCGGCAAGGGAAGTGGGTGTTCCGACATAACAGAACGCGCGGGGAAATATTTTCTAGAATAACACCGACATTTTGCAGCAGCAGCAGACGGATCCCGAGGTTATTACGGGAGGAATTAAACCCCAAGGGAACCTAGCTTCCTCTGGCGGGAAGAGCGCAAAGAGGGATGGTGGGGGGTAAATAGGAACAGCCTGGAGCACAAAGGAACGAGAGAAAAGGTAACGAAGCAACGCTCGAGAGAACACCGCAGATAAAACTTAAGGGAAAACATTTCAATCCACGCCAATTAGCTTGACGTAGTTAACGCCGGGGGCTTTTGTCAGAAAGGCTGGCGGGTTTGCATGTTTACGCAGGCGGCATGAGCGAGGCAATTAACCAGCGCGGCAAATTACTTTCTCTAGCTACAGACAACACGGAGTAAAAGGTTGCTCTCGGTTCTTTTCATTTTCCCTTGTTTATGCTGCGTATTAACAAATCAGTGTTGTAATCGTGCACGACGCTTTACAAGGGTGGTATTATATATACGTGTGAAAAATGTTCGAAAAACTGTTGTTTGGAAAGAGTCTTAGTCTCGGCGAAGCAGATATAAATCCTTGTTCGCCGCTCATTCCAAGTTAACAGAATTCAGAACGGTACATGTTTTCAACAACACTAATGAAATAATATATTTTCTAGCGGTACGTTACACTGAAATCTGATAAAACCGTACAAAGTAGGGGTCGTAGCCAGGGAGAGGGGATATCGTTATTTGCCCCTCGCCTTCTCCGAATTGCCCCAAATTCCAATACAAATTTCAAGACTACATCATACAACCTATTAAATAAATATAACTGCAATAATTCCAAGCAAACCAAATCAATGACTTTTCTGTGCCTATATGTGTGTACGTTAGGGATATTTATGTAGTTCATTGAACCACATATACCACCATTATCCCCGGCACCTGAAAAAATTCTAGCTGCGCCCCTTTTACAAACGTAAAAAAGAAAATCATATATTTTTGAATTATTTTTCATCGATTTTTTCTTCTGCCACCGTACTGAAAACATAGTAGTTTTGACACACAAGGATTTAAATCTTCACCGACGATATTATGTTTAGAGAGAGTGAAATATCGAGAAAACCTTTAGTGTCAATGTCTGAGATGCTCTAGCATGTTGCACCTTATATTATTGGACGTTGATAATTTGGCACGGTTTAAACGATTACACACGATCCAATGATCAGTATTAGCGTACCACAAATCTCATTGGCTCGAGAGAGGTCGATTTCATCTGATGTTCTTTCACTAATGTTGTATTCAAATAGATAAATACACGGAGCTACATGCGATGTATCGCTACCAACCATACAAGCAGTAAAGTAACTCTTGCTGATGGTGACTTATATGCAGTAACGACTAGTGATTTTTTTTTTTCAATGGTTAAATATTTAGTGCTCACTTTATCCCGAATGACCTATAGTTGCCGTTGCAGCCACTGGCACGCTGGCCTGGTACTGCAGCCCACGAGAGTAGCATAAGGTCGGAATTATGGCCAGGGGAGTGAAGCCAAGAGGGGGGAGAGGTAGCCAGCAAATTTGCCAGCCGCCATACTACTTTAACCTGAAAACTACACATCAGACTGCTATTTTAAAGGTAAATGAATATATTGTTGCCTTTAATTGGTGTTTTAGGTTGAAAACTCTATATTTTAGCCTTGTTTACATGACGCCTAATTATTATTTCCTAAATTTTTTAATTAGTCGACCATATTGTTCATAGCCACGTCAAGAGTTTGCTTGGTTATACTCCTGGATACATGCTCCTACTGGACCTTTCTAACATCTTTGCAGTGGGCAGTAAGTCTTTCATTAAGCCGTTGTATTAAGTAACCTACTGGTGTTGCTTTCTGGTTTGCTTAATCGTCAGGTTAGTGTTTAAAAACCAGCAAGAAATTCAATGATTCGTGTTTTATTGGAGTTTACTGGATGTGTGTTTGTTTGAGTGAGGCACGGCGCCAAGGACGATGTTGACCGGCTCATCTGGTGCGGTATCGCCTCTATCGCAAGACACTGAAACGGCGCGCAGTGATATCATAGAGCACTCACCTGACTAACCGTTTCAGTAAATACCCCCATATTTTTTATTGGGGAAAAGTTTTGAGCTAAGTCCATTGCATGATTCTACCGTAGTTTCACACGAATCATGTGAGTACAAAATGTAGAAAAAACAGTTTTAGCCATTTTGAGCGGCTCCGAAGTGATATTTTGCAATCGATGTGATGCTTTGACACGATCCTTCAGTTATCGTGTGTAGTGTATTTTCTTATCGCACACTGACGCAATGGTCATGTGGAATAGTTTCGTACAAAAACGTATTTACGGACACTCTACAACACATTTAAAGCATTCGGTAGACGAGAACCTTAACCCGCTCAGTAGCCTTGTCCACTGATGCGGAGGTGTAGCACGTGTGTAGAACTTAGGTTCGTTAGGCAGTGCCCAGAGCATCGAGTATCTCATTTGTCTTCAACCATATGTAATGTAAATTATTCAGCGCTAGCTTATATTTTGTAGTTTCTTACATCAAGAGCCACAGATTTTCACAGAAAAAAAAATTTGCACCATCTTATTTAAATGCCTTATGTGCCTATCTGCAGCTCTGCTTCAGGGACAGTTTTTATTATTATTATTATTATTTATTTTTTAACTCTCAGCGTCTTGTGACTCTAGCTGAAAATCACAGACGTGAGGTGTCTCACTTAACATTTTTATGATTGGCTCAGTCAAACAAGCGACGCCTCTGTACAAATTCATGCTGTCCAATAAGAATGAAGTAGAGATGCAGACGCGTACCTGAGACACTGAAACAAGTTGATGCAAAGTTGTTTCCGCGAAAATTTATTGTCTCTACATATGTGATAGTTCATGGGAAAAGGGACCTTAACTTTCAAGACGCCAAAGATAATTGTACTCTGATAAGTCATGGTAAAATTACTCGCAAGGTATTAGCAGTTAAGGTCCCATTTCTTATGACCTGCCACAATTATATCAGCGAGCACTATTGGGGAATGGCTGCGAGAAGTGCGCTCAGTACAAATAGGGGCAATTGTCAAAGTTTTCGACGGTTGCAACACTTGATCTTCATTTTTAATATGAATTGAACGGGTTAAAAACCTCTACTCGAGTTACTTTTTAAACCACTCTAGACGAAATTTCACTCTGACCTATCTAACCTCTTGTCAAAGCTGTGATCCATAATTTCTAATTCTTTCACGGTAGTTATTTTTTTATTCCTAAAAGAGAGCATACATCAAAAAATTGTTGGATTCTCTTGTTAAAAATTGGTTTAACTATATACTATAATTTTTATAGAAATATATGGTTAATTAGTTCATTAATGAGAAATTACTTAGTTGCATAATTAGCAGAAACCAATGTGTAGATTGCCTTAAAAATTAGTTAACATAGAATGCGCCGTTTTTAAAACTGTGCAAGTTTTACGATGTCTGTAATAATTTAGGATTTAAAAAATGACTATCGTGAAAGCAGTATAAATGAAGGACCATGGACATAGCAGTGCTTTCATCAGTAATGCACAGCGCTAAGAATCTGCATCTCTAATTGGCAACAACCTACTGGTCGAAACTGTGATTAGAAGGGGTTAATTAACAAGATGCTCTCTATGGCTTATGGACATTCCGTGTACAACCACGGGACGTAGATCCCAGACTACCTTATTATTTCCGTATGCACAACTTTAGTTTCATATTTTATGAAACACTATCAAAGTACCAAGCGCTGTTCTACTTTTTGTCGCTTACAGTTTTCGTTTCCTCCAGTTCCTTGTTGGTTCAACAATTTTAAGAGCTCAGACATAATGAGGCTCATTTATTTCTGTTTCGTGAAAGAATAAAGGAAAACAATTGAGCTAAGCTCCCCACATTTTTTTTTATCTTAACGGCCGCGATACGAGGACAATCGCAGAAACCCACGCAGCAAGACAAACGTCTACTTTTAAAGACGAAAGAATATTTCGTTTCTTGTTGTGCATTTGCTATTTTTTATTCATGCAATAAATCTCATTGGGTTTTAACATCACCGCGTTTCGAAATCATCTGAATTTTTACAAGCATTTCGTGTTGCACATTCGTCATTAGAATAGACAGGAAACTCTGGCACGATTAATATTAGTATGTTTCTTAAATACTCAGACATACTTCGCAGAAATAATATGGCGTAAAATAACGTATACGACCTTCGAACTTAAGTGCAACGTTATGGCATTACGCTCCTTTGAAGTACAACAAGTTCATTGCAAAGTTTGGAAAACGTATACAAAATTACAGCAACTCACGGTTGGTTAGATATTGCAGCTCTTATGTTGCGAAAAACACCGAAGCGTGCCCCTAGTCTTACTCAGGCAATATTTTCTCGGGTGTTTTACTGAATCTTAGCTCGACTCATATTTCAGCACAGTTTTCAAAGTGTTTGAGCGAAGCTTAGCTCGAGTCACATTTTAACGTAGTGTTCAAAGAGTTATTTTTTATTCATTTTATTTTATAACGTTCAAATTCAGCCTCAGGCTGGTTTACAATTGGTACGCAGTTAGAAACTATTAACATTTATGAACAAATATTAATTGTGAATATTACAATATTATTACAAAGCTTAGCTCGAGTCAAACTTTAGCATAGTTTTCGGAAGTATTTCCTCGAAGCTTAGATCGAGTCATATTTCAGTATATTGTTCAAAGTGTTTTATCAAGCCTATAGCTTGAGTCATATTTCAGCAGAGTGTTCAAAGTGCTTGGTCGAAGCTTAGCTAGAGTCATATTTCAACAGAGTGATCAAAGTGTTTCCCTGGCAGAGTCATAGACAGATGTAATCAGTAAAATGTTTCATCGAAGCATCGCTCCAGTAACACTCAAGTTTCATTTTCAAAGTGTTTATAACTGTATTCACGACACGCTTGAACGACCGTCGCCTGCGCTGCGGAGTCTGTGAAATTAGAAACGCCCTCGTACCACTGCGTACCCAAGCTTTTCTCCGCTCAGCCGCGAACTTTGTCGATGTTCGCAGTAATTGCAGCGACGCTTCTCCACTCCGTCTGATGTTCGACACGCTCTGGTACGTCATTTCGTCAGAGGCGGCTTCGCGTCTAACCGCGCCGCTCACAGCCCGGTTCACCCGCCCATCAAAACGTACCCCGCGCGCGTAAACGCTTTTAATCTATTTCCCCGCGGAGCATGTTTATGAGCAGGTCCCGAACGCAGAAATGAATAAATCATTTTACCCTCTCATGTTTTATTAATAATCCCGGCGAGCACAGGGTTCCCTGTTTTCGCATCTCGCTCGAATTCAGCGATGGAATCGCCCGCGGGACTTCGTTTGCGAGTCCGCCTTTGAGGTTAGCGAAGTAAAAGTTGATAGCTTTCAAATCCTTATGTTTGAAGCCACGCCTTACAGCTTTATCTTAGAATACTTAGTATAATTGTTTTCCATCAGAAATGTATTGTTATGGATACGAAGAACCACGCTTGGAGGACCTTGGTCGGCGTAACGTAGTGGGTTTCAACCCAGGACCACCTGGCGAGGTGGTGACGGCTGGAAGGTTTGAAGAAGGCAGACAGACCCTGATTTCCCCAATACATTGCGTTATATTTCTATACTTCGGTGCATGTGGGGAGAATCTCTGAAGTCCTTGTCTTGTGCAAATACTAACCTGATTGCTCTGCCATAGGCTGTTGGCGCAGTGGTCGAGGAGTCGAACCTCACGCCTCCCACGCAGGTGATCCGGGCTCGATCCACGGCGGGTCCGGTCTCGGAGTTTTCGCATGTAGGAAACATAGCGGACATTGCCACAGACTATTTAAGAATACAGAAGTGAAACAGCAGATAGGAAGGCGAACTCAAGTCACACACGCCAGCAAAATGGTGGAAACTCCTACCGCCAATCAGCACAAGGCGCCCGCCTTGCTAGCCAGTTTCCAGGCAAATAGGAAACATGCCATAACATACGGGAGCCAAACATACACTGGACTGGTATCAACTGTCTCGGGCAGCCAATAAGCGGCGATGTTCACCAATATCAAATGATCCGCCACGTCATTTCACGTCTGTATTTCTATTTTAGTCTGTGACATTGTCGTTGGCAATTGGTTTTTCTCTGCGAACTCCCGTTTACCCCGCCTCTCTTGATCCGTCGCTGCTTCACACTCATCTCACCTTATACATTCCTCTGGCCGGACGAGCGACTGGCATATCTCGATAGTCGAGCAGACGGCTCAACCTTCATCCCGGCCTTATCTTATATTGTATAAGATACGGCCGGGGTGATCAAGCAGGCACTGGTAAAAACTATTGTTAGAGCCGCGATTTTATGGCGAAAAGATTTTTGCAACATTTGGTTTCGATGCGTCATGTGCACACCTGCAGCTCTGCTACATCGTCTGTGGTTGGATGATTTTACTCTCACTGGCCTTGGCAAATTATAGACGTGCAGACTCACAATAATCTTATTCTGATTGGTACAGTCAAATGAGAAACGTGCCTGAACATAGACACGCTACCAATAACCATGAATCAAAGCTGCCGATGTACAAGAGAGACACTGAAACAAAGTGAGGCAAAAATCTTTTCGCGACAAAATCGTGGCCCTAGTTATACACAGTGAGACACTGCCCTAAGGTAATAACACGTAGTGGATTTTCATTTTCATAACTTTAACTTACTGTTCATTTTTGAAACTTAACCTTAGCCATGTGAAGTATAAGGCAGCGGACTAGATAAAACAACCCTGCAAACAAATGTGGTTTTAATTGTTATTAGAGTTCTCCGGCGGCAATGCATTTTTAAAACTCGCTGACAAACATATCAGGGAAAAAAGTCCTTGATCCTGTAAAACCGCGGCGTCATTTAAGGGGGATACCCCTCCTTGGATTAAGAATTTTAAGTGTATAAAATTTATTTTTTGTATTTTGTTATTTAAATAATGCTAACATAAGCACGCAAAACTTAAGTTTTATTATAAAAGTTTCTATATTATACATGCTTAACCAAAAAAAAAAAAAATCCAACAAGGTCACTGTTACCGAAAAAAAAATTTTAACCCCCCCCCCCCCCCCCAAGAAAAACCTGAAATGACGCCTCTGCTGTAAACCTCAATGTGATATTGAAATGACCTGTCTTAGCAGGGTTATAAAGTGTAAGCAGCGGCCTCTACTAGAGACGACCACGTGTTCTGCCGAAGTGGAAGATGTAAGCCCAGGTTCCAGTCTTTATAATCCACGGCAACTTCTTAGTTTCTATTGAAACACTTAGGCCGGTATTCCTAAACGTGTGTATAAGGGTTTAGGTACAGCATATGTCATGCCTAGGCCTTATCGGTATTCCTAAACGTTTGTATAAGGGTTTAGGGTAAGGTCATTGCTTATTCAGGACTGATCTGTGACTTTTCCTTGTCCTAATATAACTACGCATGCGCAGTAGGCTTAGCCCTACAGACGGCTACGTACGTTACAACGTATTTTACCGCTTGCTGGACGAATATCGCTGTTAATAATAAAAAGAGAAAACAAAAACATTCTAATAATACAGAAAATGAAACTTTGTGGCAGCAGGAATACTAAATAATAACTCACTACCATTTTAAAAGCCCAAATAATCCAAAATCATCAAATTTGTAATTTTAAAAGCTTTGCTGTAAACGTATATTTTATTGAGCGATCTTACGAAATTGATTGAGTAGCTCAGGCGCTAACGTGTCGAGCCGGTAATAATGTTATTTGGGTTCGAATCCCGGTCACTCCAAACTTTTTTTTTTACTTTTTTATATAGTATGTATCACAATAAGGTAAAAATTAAATTAATGTTTATTTCCATAAATATAGTTTCTAAGCATTAAACTGACTCAAAAATATAGAAATAAGATAAATGTATAATGAACCATTAATGAATAGAAATTTTTCCTCCTGTGAGTTGTAGTCAACATGTAGGAATACCACGTCTAGTGTACGTAATATAATGACTTGACTTTTTTTGTTCTTTAAATGCTAGCAAAT
>PNEQ01128936.1:0-14857 GCA_003012365.1 Medauroidea extradentata
AGCCCACTATTGCCCATAAGCATAAGACAGTTTCGTTTTGTGCATTATATGAACACTAATGGTAAACCCTACCTAGTTGACCGTGGCTTAGCCCACTTTGCACCATAATAGAGGGCATCACAAGCTTAACATTAGCTACGTAACTTTAATATTTTCATTTTGGTGGGTTAGCCCATTATCGCTCCCAGGTCCTCAATTGGTAAACACAATAACTAGTACTCGCGCACATACACCAATATTTCGACTATTCCCAATGGAATTGCCAGCATACAACACGAACTTACAAGCTCTAAAGGCTGGCGTTTGTGGAAAAAGATACAAGGTTTTAGACAACAAAGACTTACGAGGTTTTACAGTATGGTTCAGAACAACAAAGATACGAGGTTTTAGGATTCTGACATACAAGTGTTTAGGTTACTGTTGCGCTGCCAAAGAGATACGAGGTTTTTTAATTTGGCCATAGAAGAAAGATAATGTAGAGTAGACTTACGAGGTTTTACCACTAGAAGTGCATTGAAAATCTGCACCATATTGACTTGGAACATAAATTTGGGACAATCTGGACTTACGAGGTTTTAGAAGTAAGCCGACGAAATGTTTTTAGACAGGTAACTAACATGGCCTTTACCCGTGTTACCATAACTCTCTAAATGACTTCTTAAAAACGGTTCATACTCTGAAATCAACTCCAGAAGTCCCAAGAAATTCCCATTGTCATTTGAGCCAACAGTATCACTGGACCCTTGAAATGCTAAACCCCTCTTCCCTAGAAATTTGATAACATTTATGACTCTACACAAGATATTTTTTCCAGTACAAAACACCTTTTAAATATTGCTCATAAAGCTTACTGTCTACTTTACCAAACACTTTTTCCCTAGCGACATACATTTTCACATTATTCCTATGGTCATGGCTTCGCTCATGTTCACTGAAACAATTTTCATGTTTCCAATCGTTGAATCCTGTACAAAACATGCTCAATGTTTTGCCTTCAGCCCCAGAAAAAATTTTACAAGGAATACGGAAAAATTTACCGGCACTTTCAGAATATCGAAGCCATTCCCTTTTAATGGTTTCTCCATTTTTTAATTTTGTGAAAAACATTGTCTTTGTAGCTGATCTTGACACTGTTCCATACATACGCTTAAGAGTTCTTAAAATTCAGTTCGTTTCGATTTTCTTGAGTGGGAATGTTCCTTATAATAAGATCTTTATTCTCTTCATTTAAGGAAGGCCACTTAGTTGGGTCTGAAAAGTCAATTCCAGTAACACTAGCACCAGAAAAATATGTACACTGTGACTGTTGATTGCGATGAGTTATCCCCTTCCAACAAGTCACTATTTTTTTCTGCCTCAGCAACTGAGGAACTACAGCAAGCTCCATCAGTCTCAGTAATACTAACTACACTTTCATCTGTGTGACAATCCTCGGCGGAATGTTCAAGGTTAGTCTGTGGCTTAAAAAATACGTCCAATGTCGGCACCTGGTTTTAAACCAAGGAAAACTCTTTTTCTTTCTATTTGTTTACTTTCCGACGCTGTGCGCCACTCAATTTGCTATTACTCATCCTGATCCTAGTAAAGTACTAAAAACAACTATTAATTTATTGCCCTAGTATACACTACAAACTTACGAACAAATACATTTTCCACATGCCACACATTTATCAGTCAATGGCAACTACCGCAAAACTGGAACATCACTGCCAATAGATTTCAGACATACAGAATAGTACACAGTGTTTTTAACTTCTCTGCTGGGAAACATGCATGCAACTTACATCAGCGCAAAGTATTACTTTCAAATACCTTTGTTTTGTTCTTCCTGCACGACTCTGCACTTAGACAGGAGTCGTGTTACAGCTGGTAATCTCAGAGTGGCTAGCGGCAGATACGTAGATACTTTTGTCAAGAACATGGGAAGGAAACACAATGCTTCTCTCCCGTCTCCAGCTTCCCTACTACAACTGATTGACATGTCTTGGATAAAGTTTGCAGTTTTCGTTACGAGTTTTATGTTAAAAACACTTTATAAGGTAAATCTTTAAAAAGTGCATGAATTTAACATGTACCTGAAGCGTCCCCTTACACCGAGCGCCCCTGGGCATTTGTCCTGTTTGCCCATTATGTTAAGCCAGCCCTGCCATTATCAGAGAGTGACGGAGGATATGGTTGATTCTCATGTGAGAAAAATTCTTTTAAGTTTCCTTCTCTTGTCTGACATGAAATGTAGAGAACAGAAAACAAGTTTCGGTCACTTTTCAAACCTTCAATTTTCATTTCATCACGCAACTTCGCCTTAATTGGAGGACGACAACATGGGTAATTTATTATTTTTCACCACTTCACACATTTGAACTGAGCGCTCTATGAAATGTTCCTTAATAAACTGCTTACAATTATTTTCCCCAATTATTTTCATAGATTTTATTGACTCTACGATAGCTCTATCAGCTATTTCACGTGTATCCAATTTGAGTAAATCTCCACTCAAGGCCTGAAATGGGATAGTTTCCTGTACAGCAGGGGAATCTTCATGGGGTGAGTAATCTACATCTCTCGTAGATTTACTAATATAACTACGGATATCTCTTGCAAGTCTTGCAACTTCGGGACCAGCAACCATCCAACAGCACAATGCACTTGGATTCTCTGTAAGTCTTATGGCTCCCCCTTCTTTCACTAGCGCATTATTATACTCATGACATTCGTCGATAGACATTTTAGAGAAAGACTGGCCACTTTTGGTAACTTTAAAATTTCCTTTGCGAAACTCTTCATATATTTCAGGACGTCTTTGTGGTAGCTCATACATATCACGCAGATGTATTGCTAATGCACGCGCATAATTTGTGTGATCAAGAGCAAAGAACAACCACATCAGTTGTCTCAAAGAAGCCACATACAACTGGAAATTTCCTTCATGTACAGAACGATCCCAAGCCAGAATGTCAAGTTATATCGTTAAAACCATGTCCCAGTAATTGAACTGAGGGCTCTGGGAGGATTGTTCCTTGTGCCAACTGTCGAAATTCAAAAGTGAACCACTTTCATGGCTCTCACTATATTCCTGATATGATTGTCTGCATAGGTAGTACAGTGCACATGCCATAATTTTGTGAGCATAAAACTGCCTTCTTAACATGGCTCACTTTCAAAAAGGAGCCAGCTGTCCCACTGGAAGCCACTTTTGCCACTTAAAGAGCTGAAGTCCAACCACTGCCAGTTAGAATGTCACCTATATTTCGTAACAGGGCAATTTGTTTATATGTAGTCTACCAAGCATGACAATGTACTTATCCTCTCCATATATTTCTGGGAAAGCCCATTGGATATCCTTCGCTATTTTAAACAAGGGCTGATCACAAGCTATGATAGGTACTTGTTTTGGGTTCATTAGAAGTACAGCTTCTTTGATGACATTAATAGAGTGCCGTATCATTGCTACACTTTTAGAATCATCTGAAAACAAAGGCAGTAGAGTACTTATAGCTACCTTATTCTCAATTGCACCATTATTTTTCAACCTCTTTACGTAGTTTGAAGCCCAAGAAATGGGCATATTGGCTTTACAGGAAAACTGTCGCTCCTCATTCAATTTGGCACAGACATTTTCACACCATTCTGACTCTGTATTTCCTTCTGCCTCTGTATTTTCTTCTGCTACAATAGAGTCCATTTTAGATTTACATTCAGGTATTGGCTATGAAGCTGGTAATGCATGTGTAGGTTGAACATTTACATATGCCACTGGAAGTGCTCCTATTTTCCTCCCGGATTTATTAAATGTCAAAGCCGTTTGTGATTCACCTTCTTCGGCGTTTGGTTATTGATGAATAGATCATGAT
Source organism: Medauroidea extradentata (assembly GCA_003012365.1). Taxonomy (NCBI): domain Eukaryota; kingdom Metazoa; phylum Arthropoda; class Insecta; order Phasmatodea; family Phasmatidae; genus Medauroidea; species Medauroidea extradentata. The sequence goes on from PNEQ01128936.1 coordinate 3,852, forward strand.
AAGATTCCTGTGCACTTGTAGGTGTAGAGTTATGGTCAACATTGTCAACAGCACCCAATGTAAAGAGGCCTTTTCTTAATGAAGATGTGCGCACTGCACCAACTTATTTGAAATGATTTATAGCTGTATTATCCAAATCAGTGGACAAGGCTAAGAATCTTTCATGTGTCTATGAGTTCGTATGATCTGGTCTTGGAGTGTAACAAGGCCCCAACGGATAAGGGAAGTGGCGACTCCTGCCGCTCTGTGCGCCTGAAGTTCACTGACTCATTCCTGCATCTTTCAAAGGTGTTGAAAGTTATTAGTTGGGCAATGGATAAGCCTGTGATCGATAGTCAGTTTGTACTTTAATGTTGGCACCATACATTATCACAGAGACTAGAGTTAAACGGAAGAAGGAACAGACTCCTCTTGACAGTTGGGCCCAAAGGAACCAGAATTTAGAGCACACATATGTTTTAGAATATCCTTGCTTACAATGTTTGCTGCTCATGCCAATGCCATAAAATCTAGCTGTGCTTAATAAAAACAAGCTTTTTTTGAGAGCACTCGTCAACGACCAGAAAAATCTTTTTTCCATCTTGCTGTGATCTAAGTTCAGGGAAATAACTGAGTATCTCGTTCTTAAGACTTGTAGAATGATTGTTGTATAACTTCCCAAAATGGTTAAGTCTGTCCAAAAGCATGCGTTTTAGCTCACTTAAGTTGAAATCATGTGTCGTATCCTGATCTTCAAGCTTGTTCTCTATGTAACAGATTAGTTTGGCAAAAGCGACAGCATATTCGTTATCTTGATTGTCGTTTATTGTGCTCAACCGCTTACAACTTCGCTCTCTGTTATAGAGTTGGTACAGACAATGAAAATGGTAGAGAGCATCGCAAGCTATTAAATCTCCCGTAGTTTTTAGCTTTGCCATTAAGTTTGTATCATTGAGGTTATGGGCACAGAGTCTTAACACGTGCATCGATGCCAAAGGTAGCTGCTTTATGAAGGCGTGACTCATCTGTGCCTGGTAGATCACGAAAGGAACAAACTTCATCTGACGGTTTATCTTTTGCTAACTTCTTTTCGTAAGCTGCGGATCGTTTGAGTATCCTGGTGACTCCAGACGTTTATTTTCTGCAGGAAGGTCTTCATGATATTTCAAGTCTAATTTTCGCTTTCTGGCATCCGTTTGCTTTAATTCTGTTTTATTGAAACACAATTTAAATTTTTCGTGAAATTTTGAATGCTTATTTACTAGCATTTCTTCGAGTTTTTGCCCCCCTGCCAGACTAGTCAGATTTATAGTTTCGGGTAACAGATCAATGCTAGTAAAAGACTTCAAGTTGTCTGATAATGTTTTATAACTTGTTCCTTTGGATCTCTCACAATTTTTTGCAGGGCAAATTAGTTCTTCTTTCGTTTGTTCCTGACATGTGAATCATAAAGTCCAGTTCACTGTTTTTTGAGACAATTAAGTAGAGGTACCAGAAAGAGGCAAAATAGCCTCTACACTATGCAGTTCAAACTTCATTTTTTTAATTGCCTCACTTCATTCCTAAAAACAAATAGAAATGTATCTTGCAAAGACTTTGAAGAATTGTATACATAATTCAACATAACAGCAACATAGCAGACAAATATTTCAATACCACAGTAAAAAAAAAAAAAAAATGAAAGCAGCGTACAAAACAAAGTAAAATCTACTATTTTCTAAAAGGGACATCATTACAGTATTCAAAAAATTGATAGCAGTTACTAAGCAGATTTTACTATATTTGAGCATTAGGCCTACCTAATTAACATTTTTATGCATAACTCCAGTACAGTTAATTTTGGTGATTTTAAGTCACTATTAATAAATATTGATACTATCTGTTTGAAAATGGCCACAACTTGACTTACTATTATGGATAGGTGTGCTGTTTAAAAAATTAAATTTATTATGTTTTTCACAGATCATTTAAGCAAGTTTTCCTGTTAATTATATGCCTCAGTTACCAGTATATGTGCTAGAATAAGGCAATTTTGAAAGTGGCCACCAATTTAACCCAGGAAAATTTTCGAGATGCCCTTGGTGGTAAATATGCTTGTATTTAGACCAAGAATACATATACTGAATTTCACGCTTTTGTTCATAAAATGCACAAAGCTGTGCATAACCTGCAGACTTTTACAGTTATTTTTGTTTTTGGTCACTTCAATGAATGTCACTGTAATTAATTGTTGACAAGAGCGAGACATTTTTCTTGGATTTCCACGTCAGAACTGACCTCTCACCGAAAATGTACAATTTGTCCACTTTTTAGAACGTTTCTTTTCACATTTTCTTGCATTAATTTTCGAGAGAGCATGGACATTCCACATATGTCATTCTTGTGTTTGAGCAAAATGTGTGCCAGCTATGGAGACATGTAATAATTTTGTGAGATCCAACAGTTACCTTTTTCCAACTATGGGGATACCAAGCTCAGTACAATTATGTGCAGATATAGGAAGATTTTTGTAGTCTGTGTCAAAAGTAGTTTCCTTACCATCATGAGTTCCAATATACCTTGGAGGCCTATTAAATATTGTCTTTCGGCGGCGCAATGCAAAATTTTCTCTGCACTTAACCACACTGGGATTAATACGCTCCTTGCGAGTTGCAAATAGTCACGTGACTGGTGCAAAATGCAGAGAAATCTGCACAGAGTTAGACCCGCGTCACAAACGATTTTGCATCGCTCGCGCATGCGCAGTTGACACATTTTACATTGAATGGGTGCCATATTTGGCAGATGTGCTTCGTCAGAATCTAATGCCATTAAAACAATATGCGGACAAGATTTTATTTATTTTTATGGGAAGTAGGTATTAAAATTAGTTGTGACTGGAAGCCACCCCTTTGCGTTGCCGGTTGTGTTCCCCGAGGAGGCTTGAGGCTTTCGGCTGAGACTAAGAGAGAAGAGGGGGGGGGGGCTTCGGGGAACGATGTTCGAACTAGTGCGCGCCTCGGCGAGTGAAACCGAGGGGAGCCGCACTGCAGTCGCACAAAGGGGGCGGATTATCTAACTTTAATGGGCATGTTTATATGTCTCTCACCTGTTTAAAGAGCTCCCAGAGGAGTCGTTGCTTGCGGTCGGAGAGAAGCTTGGATTCAAAGCGAGCCTCTGCCCTGAGTGTGTACCTGTCTGGGGTGTGGTGAGGTGGCCTGGGGCTGTGAATTCGAAGGGCTTACGATAGACTTACACTTAACGAGGGCGCTGCTTTCTGCTGGGAGGTGTCTGTTCGTCGCTCACCTGCTCGTGGCTCACCTGCTCGGCAGTTTATAAGTTTCGATAGAACTCCTTAAAAGGATAATTGGGGTCCAGGCATTTTCTTGGGATAGGGAATCAGGCGATGCGCTTGTGGCGGGAAGCGTACCCGACGTCGTCGCTTTTGTGCGGCTCTTACCCTAGGATCCTGCAAGGCTAGGATATCGTAGTGGTTGACTTGAATTTTGAGGAACTCGGGAGTTGCTCTCATTGGAAGGAAAGAGTTTACTTCCGATTCGTACGTGTATTGCACAAAAATATCACAACTATACATTCACTGATTTATAATAATTAACACTATACTTACACTCGAATCTACATTGAGTCTACACTAGCACTGGTCCACAACTCTCGGATGCTGTACGATACACAACTTGCAACTTCCAACTCGTGAACTTCTACACACATGGTTTACTCGACAATGACGAAAGATTACTGGGTACCGCGATTTCCGTGTAGCATGCTTCATAGCGATTAGTACGGGCGTTAATATAGAGTGCATTTCCTTATGCAAATGCATAGCGCTGAGATGTGCGATAGCACCACATGTCCCAGTCTCTCGGCACGGCCCTAAAGTGTAAGGGTTTTAGGCGAGGGAAGGATCGAGGGTCTCCCTTCACAAGAAGTCGCCTCGAAGGGTTGAGGGCCTCCCTTCACAAGAAGTCGCCTCGAAGGGTTGAGGGCCTCCCTTCACAAGAAGTTACCTCTGTAGAGTGGAAGGCTCCTTTCGCAAGATGCCAGCTCCGGAAGATGAAGTCAGCCCCAAGGTAGGACTGTGTGTGAGTGCCGAGAGTCGGTAGCTTGGGGAAGCTGTCAGCATACTTTGTGTTCTACTAGTACGTAGGAGACTATGAATATTCTACATTAATAACAAACACTCGTTGTTCTTTACTTTATTAGCATTTCCATACTCAACTACAAGCCATCTTTCATCTGACCTCCACACTTCCTCACTGTTGCCAACCCTCACTCTCGCAAGTTCCCAAGTCTTTATCATACATCTCCCCCTTCCTCACTCTTATAGGGAAGTAACTTCTCACTCATCCTTGGGAGACACTTCTACTGCTACTACCATCACACATAACATCACTATCAAACCTTTTTACAACTTACTTAGTGTACTTTCAGCATTCACAATAATTTCTCAGCTTAATAACACCTATTCATTATACACATACATTCACACCATACATAGTTCGTAACTTACAAACTTAGACCTACATATTCAACTTTTGTGGGGGTACCACTTGCCTACCTATATAACTTCACTCTACATTGCATTACTATCAAACCTTTTTACAAGTTACTTAGTGTACTTTCAGCATTCACAATAAATTCTTAGCTTAGGAACACCTATTAATTATACACAGATATTCACAACATACATAGTTCTTAACTTACAAACTTAGACCTACATATTCAACTTTTGTGGAGGCACCACTTGCCTACCTGTTCTCGTCCTGTAACCTTCAGAGGGATGTTGTACTTTTTTACTCAACCCCTCTCCTTGAGCCCTCTCTGCCTCACAATTGTCTTTGCTTAAGGAGATGGCTAAAGGCCTTGTATCCTGCCTCACACTGTCCTGCAGTTTATGTAGATAACCTTCACACTTACTGGCTTCCTTACCAGCTGTCTCCGTCTGTTTTTGTAAAACCCTTAAAATACTCTCTGTGTGTCGCCTCGCCCCTCACCAGATAAGATCTGGGAGTTGTGTGTTTCCCTACTGCAACTGCCTTATTCCAATACTTAGTTTTCAAATCCCTTAACAAGACAGAGTCACCTTTATGAAACTCCTTTTCTTTTCCTGCTGTTTGATCATACCTATGTTTGGATTTCTATTTGACCTGTTGCAACTCGGACCTCACATTCTGTACCTTCGGCAACAAGAGCTCTTACTTGATAGGAAGCTTTGTTCTCAGTTGACAACTCATTAACACCTGTGCTGGAGACACGCCTACATCAGCTAAGGGAGTCGCTCGGTAATTAAGCAAGAACAGTTGCAGAGGCTGTTTGGTGAACTCTGACTTTTTAGCATTTTCTTGACTATACCTACTGCCTTTTCAGCTAGACCATGCCTCTTGGGATAATGAGGACTAGACGTTACTAGTTTGAACCCCCAGCGTTTTGAAAAAACTTTCATCTCATAGCTGTCAAACTGCATGTTGTCAGTTATTACCTTCTCTGGGATTCTTAGCCTGCTAAATATGATTGAAAGTGTTTCTGTGACTGATTGACTGGTCTTGTATTGTAACTTTTCTATCTCTATCCATCGAAACAAGTAATCAACCACTACCAAGTATGCCTTTCCTGCATGTTCAGCTATGTCTGCTAAGACTACTTGAAAGTGGTAATCAGGTATTGGTTGTACAAATAATGGTGACTTAATACCTTTGTTACTAAACTGCTGACAGACGTAGCAGGATAACACTAGATCCACAATCTGGGAGGTAATGCCTGGCCAATAAAAATGTGAGCGAACTTTCTTCATAGCCATTTTACAGCCCTCATGTGTTACATGTCGTGACTGTAATGCCTGTCTTCTAAGACTGCATGGAACAATTAACCTGTCATTAAAATACAACAGCCCCTTTTCAACTGTAATATCAGCTCTCATATTATAGTAATGACCAAGCTCACCTCCTACCGTCTTGATATTAGGCCACCCATTTCGAATGTAAGACAAAACTATACTTAGCTGTGTAGTCTTTCTTGTTTGATCAACATACTGCTGATACCTATCCTCAGAGAAAACAATTTCCGACATCCCTACCACATGAACAACATCTTTCATTGTCTCGTCATCTTTTTCACAAGTCAGTGGAAAATTTCTGGACAACAGATCAGCAACATGCATTTTTTGCTCCTTGTAAATAACGAACATCCAAATTATACATTAGCAACTTTAACTGCAACCTTTTAAGCCTAGTATTCTTGATTTGCACCATAAGCTTCCTCATAAGTGTCACTAAAGGTTGATGATCTGTGTAAACAACTACCTTATTACCATATATGTAGTAGTGAAATTTTTCACAAGAATAGCATATGGCCAACAGCTCTTTCTCCACCTGAGTATAACCTTGCTCTGTTTCTGTCATCGATCTAGATGCAAAATGAACTGGCCTATTGTCCTGCATTAGGCAGCTGCCTAAACCACTTTGACTAGCATCGCACTGTATAACAATCTCCTTACTAGAGTCGAAACTAGCCAAAGTGGGAGCTGAACTGACCATCTGTTTAAGTTTTCAAATGCAGCTTGCTGTCTCCTTGTCCATGTCCACAACACGTCTTTTTTCAGCAACTCTCTCAGTGGTGCCACTACCTCAGAAAACATTGGCACAAAGTCCCTAAGATAATTCATGAAACCTAGCAGCTGCTGCAGCTCCTTCTTATTACCTGGTTCATTTAGGGACTGTATTGCAACAACTTTGTCGGGGTCTGGGTGCACACCCTCTTTGCTAACAACAAACCTCAAATACTTAACCTGATTTACACAATATTGGAACTTATCTGAATTAAACTTAATGTTATACTTAACAGCTCTCTTCATCACTTTCTCTAGAACTTGATCATGTTCATCTTTAGTTTCTCCACTAACCAAAATGTCATCAAAATATACAAACACTCCCGGTATGTCACCAAAGTACTTAGTATTTAATTTTTGACATACTTCTGGCGAACTGGCTAATCCAAAGGGTAGTCTCAAGAATCTGTAACACCCAAATGGTGTGTTAAAGGTACACAGTTACCTGGTTTCCTCATCTAATGAAACCTGATAAAATCCATCCTTTAAGTCTAGCACTGAGAACCACTTTTTTCCTGTCAAACTGGGCTTTACTTCTTCAATTGTGGGAATAGAGCAATATTCTCTCAACACATACTTATTTAGCTCTTGAGGATCTAAGCACAATCTCAACGAGCCATTTGGCTTTTCCACTATCACCAAAGTGTGCACCCAATCCATTGCTTCAGTGCAAGGTTGGATAATGTTTTTACTCACCAAATTATCTAAGGTCTCCTTTAACTTATCTTATCCTTAATGGAGAGTGGATCCCTTCTGCTCGCATTTGCTACAGGCACTGCATCATCCTTCAGCTTCAACTTGTATACATCTGGGAAGCAACCAACGCCTTTAAAAGCCTGTTTATGCTTCTGAACAACACTATTTTTTCCACTTCTTTCACTTGTCACATGGAGAGACCCGACTCTCTGATTAAGGCCCAACTCCACACACGTATTTAAGCCTAATATTGGACATGCTCCATCATCTTGAACTACCATAAATTCAGCCACTGTAATTTTTTTTATCGGTTTCACAGTCCACGACAATTCTGCCCATTGGCTTTACCTGAAACCCCCCAAAAGCTTGTAACCTTACTTTTGTTTTGACTAGCTGAACCTCCCTACTCAGTTCTCTATACATCCTGTAAGGCAGTATATTAGTGACTGCTCCTGAATCAGGTTTAAAATTGATACTAACATTCCTGACTGTCACTTCTTTAAACCATTCCTTATCATTTTGACTGTGTATCTGTTGAACTGACAGTATCTCCAATGAGTCCGACTCACTGCTAATGCTCTTTTCATCATAGCCCACTGCAAACATTTTACTGTTCCTTTGAGATCCTCCTTGCTTGTAACTTCTACTCGAGACCCTTGCTTGACTCTTGTAAGCAGCTGCAAAGTGATTAAAACCCATACACTTGTTACATTTTTTCCGAAAGCGGGACAGTTCCTCAACTCGTGTTTTTTTAGACTTGTGCAATCTACTTCTTGTCTATCCGGCCTATCCCTCGACTGTTTTCGAGTCCCACTGCGACACTGATTTGTTCTTCCCGACCTAACCTCAAAAATATCTTGTGCTGCCTGGCCTTCAGTTAGTGCCTTGGCACTAACCTCAGCAATTTCTACTGACTTAAAATAATTTACCAGCTTCTCTAAGGTCATATCACCACGTAGTAATTTTTCTTGTGTCGCTGACGATGCTATTCCTAACACAACTTGCACTTTCAGTAACTTCTGCTCTAGATCCCCGAACTCACAAGGCTCGCTTAAAAGTTTCAAATCCGTGTAGAACTTGTCACTCACCATTTGCTTGTTTACGACTAAAGAACTGGTAAATGTTCATTATTTTATTCTTACGTGGCGCACAGGGATTGCCCATTAGCGTTAAAATTCCTTCTACTGTTTTTTCTTCACCTTCCTGTTCACGACGCAACGTATTGTATACCTTCAACGCTTCCGAACCCATAAAATTTTTGAGCCTGGCGACCTGAACTTTCACTGGCTTAGTGTCTGTTTTAGTCTCTAGAAAATATACTTCTACCTCTTGCTGAAACGACTTGTAATTGCATGCCACATCACCACTCAGACTCAGCAGTTGGCTTGGCTTATTAAACTTCATGTTCTCGTCACTCACTTCAGTTATCCTATGTATCCTACCGACTGCGCCATGTTCTACTAGTACGTAGGAGACTATGAATATTCTACATGAATAACAAACACTCGTTGTTCTTTACTTTATTAGCATTTCCATACTCAACTACAAGCCATCTTTCATCTGACCTTCTCCACACTTCTTCACTCTTGCCAACCCTCACTCTCGCAAGTTCCCAAGTCTTTATCATACACTATGAATATTCTGAGATAGATGTGCCCCTTTCATACCTGGAGTTAGGGGGTCTGGATGGGAGGAAATCCTGTTAAGTGTGTGGTAAGATGGCAGATCAGAGGCATGACTGTCTGCTGTAGGCAGGTGTGCCACCCTTACACCAGTGTATTTCTCCATAAAAATGCAAACACGTAGTACGTAGGAAGTTTAGGCACAAAAATACCTTCAGGTACACTTTAAAATGAAATGCCGTTAAAAAATGAAATTAAATTCAAATACAACAACAAGCACATCTATTTTCAATATTAGCTTGGTTATTTCCAGACAGCATGTAAAGAAAAACATGATTAGTAAAAATTATCCTTGCTGCGTGCCTCGTAAATTTACAACTTTTTTTTTTTGCAGTGGAGAAAGTCTCTGTTGTTTATGCGTGTGAAAAGAAAACACTTGACTATCATTACATCCTTTTTATTCCGTCTGGAAATATTCACATAAAAATCCGTTTAACACATCTAACATAATAACCCTTTTATTTACGTACAAGCGGCATCGTGAATTAAGGTAAGAAATTAGTTAAGCAGTTGGACGGACCTGAAGTAACATTATTCCTCGTGTTTAGGCCTAACCTCAAAGGGACAAGCTCGGAGAATGAGCGTCTAAGAATTACGTTAGCGGTGGGGCATCAGTTTTACATGTGTTGAAGATAAATCAATGTGCAACACAAAAATGTATGTTCCACTTACTGTCGAATCGGCGACATGACATTGGAGATGGAAACTTAAATTGACAGCTAAAATTGCTCGCTATAATATCATTAGTAGTCATAGGTTATAACATCGTGTATTTAAAAAATGCTGCCAAACAATAATTATTTATCTTAAACTTAATGCAGTAATTTAGAACATGGCCTCAACTGAATGACAATATGTAAAATGGCTTGTACTGCATATACATTTGCAATAAACGTGTGCTGCACTCTGCTTGTGTGGGAGTTTTAATAACCCTCATGTACAAGTTGGGTTAGGCATGAGTGGTCTTCCCTGGAGGGGGCAAGGAGATTACAAGTGTCCTGAGGGGAGTGGTTTCCTGCTGAGGATGTACGATACAAACACGGAACATGGTGCGCAAATTCTCACTTAAACAGGAAGAGGGTTAGGCGTGCAGTCCACTCGCCTAAAATAATTCGCGCTGGAGGCGACGCTAGCACTCGGAGAGAGGCTTAATTTCTTGTGCTACCTTCCGCTTCAACTGCTGGACCCTGGGGAGCGGTGCAGGGGCATGTTTTCCGGCGTCTTGATTGAGTAATAAGGGGGCAGCACATGCGTCGTGTCTCCCTAAGGATACGGCTGAAATTGTCTTTCTCTGCGCCTTTGTACTGACTGTAAAGTTGAGAAAGTGTTAAGAGTTTTACCTAGAGCTGGTTGCGGTGGTGGGATAATTCCCGCAGGTAGACTGTTTGTGCTGGCTGTGGCTGCTAACCTGCGTTCGGCGGCAGCTATGGCTTTATGCCCTTCGATGGATGCCTTCTCCTCCTGGGTGATGTCTAACACTAAAATGTCAGTTTCGGACGTAAGTTCACTTCACACAAATAAAGAAACGAGTAAGTCACTTCAACTGGCGTTATTATTGCGTCAAACAAATTTACGTTATATTCTATTTACATGTCACTTCACAATATTGATACAAACTGATTCGTCGTTTCATTGCGACTGACCGTGTGGTTTTTAACATGGAGCCTCGGACACGACCATAGATAAATCCCACTTCCTGTAGAAACTAGTTACATGCCATATGGCAAAGTGCACTCGCGATAGGGCGTGTTCCTTGCAACGCCCCCTAATGGTGCCTGAGGAAACCCCGGAGAAAACAGCTAAGTTCAGTATAAAACGGATAGTAAATATTTCTACAATACATGTGCCGAAACCAATTTGTACAATTTAAGCTACTAGAAAACATTCCGTCTACCATACATAGATCAATGCTACAAGACATAGTGATTTGTCAAATTCAAACTTAACTGTCCATAATAACGACAATAGTGACGTCCCAGGAATCCACACATCTCCACATGTCCGAGTCCGTATCTGAAACTGAATCAGAACTCTGATTCAGTCTATTT
>PNEQ01128938.1:0-14856 GCA_003012365.1 Medauroidea extradentata
AGAAACATCTTGGAAATGTACATTTTTATAAGTATGCAATTATTAAGATACTTCCAGCTGTAACTTTATGTTGTGACAAAGTTGACCTTAATTTGCGAGTATTAGGATACTAAGGCTAATTGTTGCACGCCTAAGAAAATGTTTGTAATGTATCGAATTCACCACTATCGTGCTTGGTAGATATATCACGCCGTACACCATTTCACCCCCAACTCTTTTTTTATGTAGTCTTACTATCATTTTTTAAATTATGTTGCAATGCTAAGTAAAACATGTAAAACCTTCTTGCAAATTTGGGTGAACTTCACCTGAATACATTCGAGACAATGTCTTAAAATACTAAACACATTTTATACACCAACTTGCCTTCGGTATCATATTATCTGAGCAAATAACCATTAATTAAAATATTTTCAAATGTTTTAAATTTTATACCTACGTGATTTACATCATTTTGTAAAAAAAAAATACGAACCAGTGAGGTATTAATTGGTTACTGTATAAATTTGTTGGTCCTGCCAGCATAATAAGCGTGAGTTCTTCACTTTTCACACAGAGCAAGAGACGGCAAAAAAAAAGAGCTATAATGTAAAAATATATTTTTTTTTCTTAAAATTCCCTTGTGTGAAAAAGTTGCTTGACTGGTTTTAGACCAAAAGGAGCATATTTTCAACTCCGCTCTATAATACATAGGTAACTTAGTACCCTTTATTGTGGTTAGATGAAAACGTCGAAGATGTAGCGCTCGTGGCACTATCTTCAGTTCATAACTGACACTACCATTCTCTTCGATGTATCGTTACAGTGCTGCCACCTAAGAGGGAAATATTCAACCATAAAAATATGCGAATGGCACAAAACTTAAACTTTTCTGTTACTGAACACTTGGACCGCCACTTAGCATAAAAGTATTCAGCCTAAAGTCATTTAGCCTAAAAAATACAACAGCTCTCGTGTCATAGTAGTCAAGATCAAAATTTCGTTCTTCCTAAAGTCATTCAGCCTAAAATTACTCAGCCTACAGTAATTCAGCCTAAAATCATTCAGCCTAAAGTCGTACAGCCTAAAATTATTCAGCCTACAGTCACGCAGCCTAAAGTCATTCAGCCTAAAGTTATACAACCTAAAATATATCCAGCCTAATTTTAGGCTGAAAAATTTTAGGCTGAGTGGCGTGTACCTGGTGGCAGCACTGCAACGATACATCGAAGTGTATGATAGGGCCAGTTATGAACTGAAGATAGTGCCACGAGCGCTAGGTTTTCAATGTTTTCATCTAGCGACAATAAAGGGTACGGAGGAACCTGTGTATTATAGAGTGGAGTTGAAAATATGCTCTTTTTGGTCTGAAAGTAGTCAAGCAGCTTTTTTATACAAGAAAATTTTTAAGTTCAAATATTTTAACATTACAACTTTCTTTGCCATCTCTTGTTCTGTGTGAAAATAAGTAAAGAACTTACGTTTATTCCCTACCAGCACAGCAAGTCCCCAGGATGTCCTAGGGACATCCTTTGAGGATATCCGGGTACATGCGATCCTCGGGATGTCCTAAGGATGGATATTTCGGATGTCCGAGAGCTCCGAAAAAAACAAGTCCCTTGGACGTCCCAAGTACCTCCTCGAAAAGTACATCACATCCCAGGAAGCTCCTTGGAAGATGAATTTGGGTCATCCTAAATTCCTCATCTGGGAAGCTCCCATGGATGTCCTTACAGGGAGCTCCCACGGAGCTCCTCTGAGGAACTCCCTGGGATGTCCGAGCAGGAGCTCCCTGGGATGTCAGAGCAGGAGCTCCCTGGGATGTCCGAGCAGGAGCTCCCTGGGATGTCCAAGCAGGAGCTCCCTGGGATGTCCGAGTAGGAGCTCCCTGGGATGTCCGAGCAGGTGCTCCCTGGGATATCGGAGCAGGATCTCCCACGGACATAGTGGATTTCTAGGCAAGTTCATAATATGACCACTAGATAGCTCACAATATTATTTAAATATACATGAGGTTTGTTGCAATTATTTTAGTAGATAAATCATAACTTTTATATATGCCTTAAGAAATTGGTAAATTTATTAATTTCGACACACATATTTTATTATTACTGGTAGACTTTTGGAAGTTGAAGCATTTAAAAAAATGTTTTTACAGACGAATTGTGTATTTGACTGTGTGTTAAATACTTAGTTTACATATCACCAAAACAAATACATTTGTTTTCTTTTGTGTTGAATACTAAACTTTTACTTTTGATGCTGGAAGGAGCCCCTAGGGATGTCCCAGGGATGCATTAATATAGGTCCCAGGGAGCTCCTAGGGATGTCCCAGGGACGTGTTTAATACAGGTCCCAGGGAGCTCCTAGGGATGCCCCAGGGATGTGTTTAATACAGGTCCCAGGGAGCTCTTAGGGATGTCCTGGGGATGCATTTAATGCAGATCCCAGAGAGCTCCTGAGGATGTCTTGGGGATGTGTTTATTACAGATCCAGGGAGCTCCTAGGGATGTCCCAGGGATGTGTATGCCAGACATCCTAGGAATGTCTGTAGGTAGTACTTTTCCATGAACATTTCCTACATAAAAAGGACTTGAAATGAACTTTCCTAGGACGTCCTAGGGACGACAGTTCCCACATCCTACGGACGTCCTTAGGATGCCTGTGTGCTGGTAGGGTTATGCTGGCAGAACTAACAAATTAATTCAGTAATCAATTATTATTTAATACCTCACTGTTTCGGATACTAATTTTTTTTTAAAAAATTACGTAAATACATAGGTATAAAATTTAAAACATTGGAAAACAATTCAATGAATGCTTATTTACTCAGACATTCTGACACCGAAATAAAGGTGGTGTATAATGTGTTTAGTATTTTAAAACATTTTCTCGAATGTATTGAGGTGAAGTTCATCCAAATTTGCAAAACATTTTTGTCGTGTTTTAATTAGAATAGCAACATAACATTAAAAAATCACAATATTACATAAAAAAAATATTGGAGGTGAAACAGTGTACGGCGTGATATATCTACCAAGCATGATAATGGCGAATTCGATACATTAGAAACATTTTCATCAACATTAACGATTAGCCTTAGTATCCTAATAATCGTAAGTTAAGGTCAACTTTGTCACAAAATAAAGTTACAGCAGGAAGTATCTTAATAATTGCATACTTGTAAAAATTTAAATTACCAGGATGTTTCTGCGTGTAAAGATCTTAATATTAATTACAATATGGCTTCAGCCACCTCATTGAATTGTTTTATTTTTTGCTTTTATGAAATCGTGATAAAAATATATGAAATTTGATATTAAAGCGTGGATTCTATATATCTTGCGCTACAGTACAAGCATTGGAGTTGACCTAACGTATGTTAAGGCCGCAATCAGTCAAGAAATTTAATAATATAATACAAATCGCTGGGCCTAAATACATGATAAAAGTTCAACTGCGACATGTTAATTGTAGCTCACGGTAAAATAAAATGCTTGCTTTGATAGCAAGCGTCACATTTTTTAAGATTGATGCAAAGGCTGAAGTACTCGAGAACTTTACATTAAAATTCGGTATATTTTTAACGGTGCTATTGGTTAGAAGCGTAAATAAAAATATTTAACCCAGTGGAAAATTAAAATATTAACAAAATGCAAGAAAACTTGAATACGTAGTAGTGAACAAACAATACGTGAAGGAAATCATTGCAACTATCGTTACAGTCACGTGTAAATAATGCATTATCAGTGCCAGGGGCATGGGAGAAGTTGGGTAACCGTTGGACATGTGAATAATATGTCTGTCAGCAATGTGAAAAGCAATCTATTTTCTGTTTCAGGATTTCGCCCTTGAACAAAATATTTTATGAACGTTGTAGTTGACCGTTAGGTATTCTCTTGAACTATAAGTCGCGCTGCAGTCCAGGCTTATTTCTGGTTTACCTTCAGTAATGAATGGTTCCCAAGATGTACCCAATATTGCATTATTAGAAAAGCATGGGTTATTGCAGTAGTAAGTGTAATTGAAATTTAAAAATTTAGTACGCGTTCATAAAATGTGCTTTCATTCCGAGAGGAAAACGGACCCGGCATATGTGAAACAATCTTTGAGAAGAGATACCTCGAAGTGACGTAGCTATAAGGGAGACCTTATTACGCACATCAAATGCCGCATCCTCACAACGACCTAAGCATTTTTATAGGGTACAAGATTCCCTCAGATTCATATTTACTATGAGACTTAAAGTAGTTACCATATAATTTTTTGTTTAAATATATGTAGGAAAGTGCAGCACACGTTTCTACCTGGGTTTGTCATACATCCAGTAGGTACAGTACATTTGCAGTACGGCATTCTGAAAAGGCCGTTGTAACTTACGTTGAAAGGCTTAGAATCAGTGATTATAATAATTATGGTGCATTAGTGTCATGTTGTCCTTGCCGGATGTGTTTTTTCTTTTGTATTGCACAATGGGCACATGTGGAATAATTTAATAAAAAACGTAGTTGCAAACCCACAGCAACGAATTCGAAGTGCGTGGTAGGTGGCGCCATTAACAGCAGCGTTCTGTGTATTGTCGGTTGGTATTAAACAAATCATTACTCATGATCCCATAAATATAGCATTTATTTTGATTTAAATGTTTAATTAAACGTGTATTTCTGATTAAAATTATGGAATATCACATGCAATGTCATTAATTTAATCTCGTAATTGTGGTATTCATAGTCAATTTTGATATTAGCATACGTGACATATTCGATTCTTTGTTTGTCTAGAATCATTAATGCGGGCAAAAATGTGTTGGGTAACCTGCCGACAAGAATATCCACTACCATGCATACGTGAGAAACTTTCAGTTTTCATGGGTTGTTTCTCCAAATGCAAATTCATTAAAAAAAAAAAAAAAAACACCTGGGAAATTTAATTTTACGTAAAACTCTGTTATTTGTTCAGAGACGTAAACAGTGAGTCCAAAATGCTGTGTTGCAATTCTGTTTGTCTCGAAACCAAATTTACAGCCTTAATTAATAAACAGTGTTCATAAAAATTGTGCGTGTCGAATTGGTGGCTCTTTCGTTGTTATGGACCAACAAATTGTTATGACCAAATCAGTAACTAACTTAGGTATTAAAATTAATTAATTTCATACTTGGACAGATAATGTCAATAAAATTTGCAGGAATGTATTTGCTACTTTATACTCCCTTAAGCGCACGAAAAACTAATTGTCCAGTCACTTACATCCCTATCATCGATTACTGCAATGTTGTGTTCAGTTATGTAACATGTGAACTAGCTGCAAGACTACAGCGCTTACACCCGTATACGTAATATTTAACTTGAAACCTCGAGACCATATCAGCCACTTCTACAAAAATCTCAAGTGGCTCGAACTGGAAGAAAGACACAGGTTGCACTCGCAGTTCCGACTCTTAAAGATGACTCATACATCCAGAAGTCCTAAATATCTTCTTGACAGACTTGAGTCAGTCAGTGTAAATCCTAATCACCACACACGTTCGTACTAAACGCTGCTACTCGTGGTACCAAAACATAAAACTGAATTTTTCTCCCAATTTTTCCGGTGTCTGGTTCTCGGTTTTGGAATAGTTAGCCCAATAAACTAAAGACATGCTCAAACCTAAGCAGTTTAAACGTTTATTTACTTACACGTTTGTTGCAAGCTAAACAGCTAGTGAACTAAAGGTATGGGGCTACTCTATATATTGTATCTATTTGTACTGGTGTTATTTTACTATTTTTTATGTGTTTAAAAATATTTGCTCAAAATCTAAATTTTATTAGAAATTCAATTTATTTAATTTATTCTAAACTTGAACAGTTTACATATGAATAGCTATAATTCTTTTTTCTTTTGAATAATATGTTTATCGTATTCTATAATGCTGCTATTCAGATACACATAAACTCCTGCAAGTTAAGTCTATAGCTATGAGGGTGGGGCACAGTGAATCAGAAATTATGTTTTTAATTCCACAATTTTTTAATTGTTAATTAGAAGTATTATATCAGTACGAGTCATCTCAGGGTAGTTTTCTCTTTCAAAAAACATAGCTTTCAAAACTTTGAGTAAATTTTTTAGTCTGATATTAAGTTTACAATAGACTCATGCATTTGTTTCACTGTGCCCCAGACATGGGGTACAGTGAAACATGACATGGGGCACACTGAAACATATTTTGTTATTAGTAAATACTGTCTTTGCAGCGACAAATTCATGTAGGCCTAGGAGATTCTGTAGGTGTCTTATAAAGTCCATAAAACCTATCTTAATGAAATATAAAACAATCAAATATTAAGATAAACCATAGAACCTTAATTAGCTAATATTAAGTGGACACAACACAGTAGACTTACTACATTGACAAAACAGAATTTTTTAAAACCAATAGCGAATAAGCACATTATCTTCACAATTGTCCACAACAGTAATTTATCATGAACTTAGCCCATATTAAGAGAGGAAAAATCAATGCCAAAAGACACATAACCTTGTTGTCGCTTTGTTTTACCAGAACACATTGGTGGAGGAAGAATCATCTTTATCTGCCTGTGATACACTGTAGCCACATCTTCAACTTGTGGTTTCATGAATGCATTTGTCTTCTTGGCACTTGCTCTGAAGAAACTCACTTCATATTCCTCGTCATTGTCTTTGTATTTGGTCACGATTTCTATGTAGAACATCTTTCTTCCTGAAGTATCAAATTCCACAAAAACATAATCTTCTACTACTGCATCACGGTCTAATTCTTCAAATGTGTTTGGCTGTAGTGATGATAGCATATCCTCCACAAATTCTTCCTCGTTGTCTGAATCAACAAGCACCATTTCTTCAGTATCGCCATCGCTATATTCAGAATCTTTTTTATTCTCCTTCGCAAACAATGCCTTCTTCACTTTTGTAGGCTTGGTAACATTTGTTTTTGCTTGTGTCCCTGCCTTAATTTCTGGGGTGCTAGTGGCAATAAGACTTTTTCCTTTTTTGCGGCCCTTCTTTTCATTTTTCCTTTTACTAGCTTTAGGATAACCACAGACAACGCCAGGGCTGAAATTAAATGTTATTCCAGATTCTTGGATAGGATGTGATTCTCCATCAGGCCTGCTAGTCGACGGTCCTTGTCCTTCAACTGTTGGCTGTAGTTCTTGTTCCAGTGGTGATTCATACGGCCGATCAGTGACAAAACTGCATGCAAAGTCTGCTTCAGTAAATGTGTCCCTGTTGTAAGGGAAAATTCCCGTTGTACGGAAAGCTGCAGTTATGTTTGCAGGTGTTATTGCCTATTGATGGGCTACACTCACAGCACCAGCAACATTGTAGATGGAAAATGTTTGGCCAGGATGTTGCATTAGCCAGTTATCGATAGCGACATTATAATATGTTTTAAATGCTTTGAACACCCCCACATCTAGAGGCTGCAGTTTGTTTGTTGAGTGGGGTGGAAATGTAAGCACTGTGACACCATTACTTTTTGCTAACTCCAACACTTCAATATATGAGTGGCTCTCATGGTTGTCATAAATAAGCAGTGTCGGAGCTACTTTTGAGCTTTTAGTGTGCTTTATGAAGTGCTGTATAACTTTAAGAAAGAGTTCAGCAGTCATCCATCCGGATGTATTTGCCAACCCTAGTGGCCCTGAAGGAGCTTCTTGAATCATATGTTCTTTGAAGTGAACCCTAGGGAATATCATTGCTGGCGGAACTGTATTTCCTGTTGCAGATATTATGCAACACGTTGTCACAGACGTTCCTTTCTCGGCACTTGTACATTTGCTGACTTGCTTGAGTCCTTTTCCAGCAATTACCTTAGGAGGTTTCTGGACTGTGCTAGTACAAGTCTCATCTAAATTAAACACCCTTGTACCATCCGCAAACTCTGGGCATGTGCTGTAAACAATTTGAAGATTATTAAAGAATATATCAACATTCGGTTTGTTAAAAGAAATTGCCCTTGATAAACCGCATCCTTCTGGAGTTCGAATGCTTAATCCATTATTTCTTGCCATGAACCCCCTGAACCATTCAATTCCAGCTAATCCTCTTTCATCCCATTTTTGAGGATAGGGTATCTGGTTAATCACTACCATTTCATATGCCAACCTTCTGCTCTGTTCTACAGATAGCCCATAAAACATTTTTGAGCAGTTCAAAAGGTAATCGCCCAAAGTTTTCTCCTGCTCTAAAGAAAATACCCTTCCGCGTTCGTAATTGGGCCTGAACTTCATTTTGACCTTTTCATCATCATGCGATTTTGATTTCCGAACATACCTGAAGAGTGTTGGATATTTCACTCCCTTAATTTCTGCAGCCTTTCTGCAGCTCATTCCACCTTGGACAAGTTCAACAGCTTCTTTAATCGAGTCCTCGGAAAATGATCCTATCGTCGTAGTCCTTTCGCGGAGGCGCATCATTCTGCTTCTATAAAAAGAAAATGTTGAGAATTAAATCACTTCTCCCACACAGATGTGGCAGGTAGCGTACTACTATTTCTGTAAGTAGCCTAATTCTTGTACACTGAAACTGTCGTCAAGTAAAAAAGGTGCTAATAATGATGGTGAAATTGATGACAATTCAAGCAAATATAATTTCTGCTTGTACAATAAATATAAGGCAGCGGCATAGATAATCTGAATTAAAATTTTTATAAAGAAAAATATTTTTATATAATTTATGTTTCAGTGTGACCGATTTTATCGGGCACACTGAAACGTTTCACTGTACCCCACCCATGCATGTTTCAGTGTACCCCTTTAGCAGTATCAATGGAAATTCGGTTGTAACACAGGAAATAATGGAGTGATAAATATTTTACTTACAAGGTTTGTAGACAGGATACAGATGTTTCAACTGCATGTAATAAATTCAAAATTATATATTACTAAAGTCTTCAAATAACAGATAATGTAAACTACTGTAAAATTACTTTATATGCGAAAAACGCTACTCTGATGAACACATGTTATTACGATGCGACAGCCATGTTGAAACTGGATTCACTTATCGATAGTAACTCCAGTACACACCACTAGGAGTACCAGATATCTAAGTGCCCTGTATTGAGAAATATCGACATTGTTTCACTCTGCCCCATGTTTCACTGTGCCCCACCCTCCCCTACATGAATATTTAGATAGAATACACAATACTTGTCTTTTTTATAACTAATATCGTGTTTCTAGAATCGCTGTTCATACATTTATCCTTGTTTTATTTTACTTGCTGTAATATTACAGTTATTCATTCATGTGTAAAAGCAGTTGAAAATTTTTGGTTCATCTAGTTAAATTAATGAACCAGTTTTGCTACTTTAATTTTGTATTTAATTGTTTATTGCAGTTATAGTTTAATTTTTGTTAATCTCACGTGTATGTCTTTAATTGTTTTAGATGTAGTTAAGTGTAAGAGAAGTCGAAAGTTTCAACTTCGCCACAAGCAAAGTCCTTAAATAAATTAATAAATACGTAGTCCGGAACCTACTCGTAAACATACAGAAAAGTATGTAGTATGTGTAATGTCGTTCCGAAAACAGAGTTATAATAATACATTCTTTGACTTAAAAGTATAGTGCCTCTATCAATAAAACTATACCGCAATAGTACTGACATACGGGAAAATATAAATCGTAAGTTCTTGATAATTTCTAACGAGATTAATACAAGCGTGTTGCATTACGTTTGTGTACATATCCTTGCTTATATAAATGTTTTCATTCTATATGTATAACAAAAGAAACAAAAATGTATGATAACAGGATTGATATCTTAAACAACATTACTCTCACATTCCATGACTCAGACGAGCCGACGTTCATAGCGACCCACTTGCAGTATGAGAAATTTCGAGTAATGCATCACTTATAACTTAAGAACTTAATAAATGTCCGAACATACAAATTTCTTAACCCAAATTACAAAATCACACTTATGTATATGATTACTTTAAGGGGAGCAGTGATAAGAGCAGAAACGTATTGTTACATTTAAAAGTGACAGCGTGACACCATTATTATCACGGGAGTGCATTGCGGGGTCACAAGCTCGATTCCAAACCTTACGATAGTACAGTATCGTATACATTTAATTTATCACTTATAGTTTGTTTAAAATTTTTCTTTTTGAAAAGTTTAAATCAAGTTCGCCGTAACAAACCGAAAAGCTATAAGCATGGATCGTATTCATGGTGACCCATAACACCATATAAGAGAGATGCTGTCTGGTCTGGCTCAGAACAAATCTCTCTAATCCAAACATCGAAAATTTGGTTACATATAATTCAAATAGTTATAAATAAAATATTCACGCAAATAAACAACCTTACAATTTGAACAGGTTAAGTAAACCAATATCAATCGGGCGTTAGGTGGCAGCAAAGTAAACAACTCAATTAATAACCTTGTAACATAAACATATTGTAACAGGCCAGTGGCTCGCGCAGGCATGCGACTGAAGAGCCGCGACACCCCCCTCCTTCCAACAACCACCGCTCGCTATGTACTGCCCGGACTGCTATGTTGTTGGAATGCGGCCCCCCATCCCCTGACTGACGTCACAGACCTGGACTGCCGTCAACAGCCTTTTGAATGAGTGGGCACCTGTCCATCACCATTTGAGAGGCATTCAGATTGGGGGTGATTGTGTATTACCGAAACGTCGGGAAGGTTCAACTTACGCCACCCAGCCCTGTTGGCAAACTTAGCGAATATTCTGGACGTCGACGCAAGTGCTATATAAGCAGGTTCGTTGCGAGCCGCGAGAGACTCTGATTGGCGATTAGCCAGTGAATGTACGCGGCGAGTGAACGAGGGAGACCATCGAATGAAGAAGAGGCTGTGCTACTGTGGACAAAGGTGACTTTCCTGGAGTGGTGTAAGTGTGAGCGGACTAACAGGTTTAACTGCAATAGCGGTGATTGGCGAGATATTCCTCAGTAGAGAATGTGCGATTGGAGAACAGAGCGAGATAGAAATTTAATTAGCCAGTATTAGAATTAGACCTTTAGTTAGGTATTGTGTATATAATATCTGTACATGTTTATTTAAAGAGAATGGATTGCAAGTGTTGCATAATTAATGTAGAGTGTTTTGTTGTGTCCATAATAAATTGGACCATATATTTTATTAGTTTTATTTAATTACATAAACCCTCCATCCCTAGCGAACCTGGCTGCGCCCAGAACAGCAAAGTTGCTACAATGTCAATCACTGCTGCGGTATGTGTCCCTAAAAATTTTTGAACCAGTGGACTGAATTTAATCAAACTTCGTGCATGTGTAGTACTTTGTAACCTGACTAGACTTTTATAAAGTTCGTTTTCGCTCGTTTTATATTTTCAAAACGGCGGCCATTTAAAAATTTTTCTATCAGTTTGATATCTAAGGAACCATAATTCAGAATTTCATCAAACTTGGTATACAGGTATTACATACAAAGCTGACGTGACTTTTGTAAACGTCGTTCATCCTGGGTTCATATTTTCTAAATGGTGGCCATTTATATATATGTGTATTTAGATTTAGCATATGATAGGAACTATTACTCCTAATTAAAAAAAACTTGAAATAAATATACACATATATATATATATACATATATATATATATATATATATATATATATATATATATATATATATATATATATATATATTACATACAAAGAAGACTTGACTTTTGCGTATTTCGTTCATACTGTGATTGTATTTTCAAAATGGCGGTAATTTTTATATTTTGGGCATAATACTATTATCTTAGAAAATAATTTCCAAAATTTCATCAAATTTGGTATACGTACCTATACTACACACAAAGCTGACTTGACTTTTCTGTATTTCGTTCATCCTTTGGTCATATTTTCAAAGTGACAGCGAAATGTTATGTTTTTGGCATAGTATTACATTTCTTAGGGAATATTTTTCGGAATTTCACCAAACAGGGTTCACATATACAACATACAAAGCTGATTTGACTTTTGTGTATTTCGTTTATCCTGCAAATGTATTTTATAAATGACGGCCATTTTTATATTATTAGGATAGTATTACATATTATAGTATAGCGAGTCTATAGAATGTATTTATTTATTTACTTCCGCAACTTTCCTTACTTATAAATACCAAGGAATAAGTGAGACGTTTTATTGCCAAAAATAGTGATGTTTGTAACCTCATATGTAAACACTATGTATGTTAACTTGTTTTGCTTATTTTATTTATTGTTTGTAAACAACTAGAGGTATTTATTTTACGTTTTCCATGCTTATTTTAATATTCTGAGTGTTATTTTCACAGCTATAAACTTTATTAATGAAATTATTATGAAATAAATCCGTATCACAAAGCATGCAAGAAAGACGCCATCTTGTTTACACATAAGACGTTTTTGCGCGCATATGCAGCGCCGAGTTTGTTTATGTTTGGAAGTAATTTGTTTTGTGTTTAATTTAAATAAGTTGAACTCTACAGATCTTTTAATATATAACAGTAATATTTTTTTGTTTAGAAAATATTGTAAACTGTTGTTTTGTTTAAATATGTAACGTATATATTTTATGAGGGAAGTAAAGATGTAATCACGATGGAGATTATCATATCTTTGCCAGCGCGCGTCCTTGTTTTGACATCTTGAACGGCCTTGAGCTGTCAAAATCAGGAGATGCGCGGTCGTGCATATGATATCTTAGTTTGTGGATGGAGAGGTGCAGATTCATGTGATTGGCTGGTTTGTTACCGCTGATTTTAGGGGATAACAGAGCTAATTACAGGTATGCTTTCGTCTTGGTTCATCATCTAATGAATAAGCTGCAGATATTTTGAGATGTGAAAAAAATTTTTTCATGAAAAATTAAAGGTTTAAATAAGTTCCAAATAAAGTAACAACCTTTAGTGCAGTTTATAAACGTCAAGAATATGTAAGCTTTACATGTCTAGGCCTACTTAAGGCACTTCTATTTAGAAACAAATTTCTTCAAAATTTTGATTCTGACTACACAAGCTTAAAGAAGCTATCTTGATTCCTGGCTTCAATATTTGTCATGTTTAAGTCACCTGTTAGCAGCTCCCTCAGTAATTCAATGTGTATAATTAAAATGAAATACTGTTAATTTTTTTAAAATTAAAATCCTGGTGTAAAGTTTTATTAAATGTTTATACATATATATACATATATATATATATATATATATATATATATATATATATATATATATATATATATATATATATATATATATATATATATATATATATATATACGTATGTGCTGAGTTGTTGAACACTGACAACCCTACTCAAAGAGTACCCCGTGAAGAAAGAATAGTGTAAGAGGATTACTAGCCAAGGCAAACTGAACAATTTTAAATTTATATATTGTCTTTAACCCTGAGATATTAAAATAACTCCCTTACAAATTTGAAATCTTGAACAACAGCATCTTTTATTTTGTTTGTATTTTGCTATGAATGAGACAGTAACATTGGTTTGTTGCGTTTAAAGGAAAATTAAATTAAAAGTATATGAATTCAATAGGTGTATTACTAAATTTTCTATTTTGGGAGTGTTATCCTATCACACACACCACAGTACACACACAACGTACAAGGCATTGGTGCAAAAGTAAGAGCGAATAATGGAATACCAAAATAGAAAATAATCTTCAGAGTTTCATCAAACTTTGTATGCATATACTTCATTCAAAACTGACTTGACTTTTGTATATTTCATTCATCCTGAGGTCATATTTTCAAAATGGCGGACTTTTTATGTTTTTAGCATGTTACTACACATCTTAGGGTAATTTTTCAGAATTTCACCAAACTTGGTTCACATAGCTGATTTAACTTTTTTACATTTCGTTCATCCTGTAATTGTATTTTTAAAATGGCGGCCCATTTATATATTATTAGCATAGTATTACATATCTTAAGAAATAATTCTCAAGAATTTCGTCAAACTTGGAATACACATACTACATACAAAGCTGGCTTGACTTTTGTATATTTCGTTCTCATAATGTGGTTACATTTAAAAAAAGGGCAGCAATTTTTATTTTTAAGCATAGTATTAGGCTTACGTATCTTAGGGAATATTTTTCAGAATTTCGTCAAACATGGTAGACGCATACTACATACAAAGCCTACTTCGCTTTTGTGCATTTAGTTCATCCTCTGTATTTTCACAATAGCGGCAATTTTTTATTTTTTAACGTAGCATTGCTAACCTTAGAAAAAAATTATCAGAATTTCATAAAACTTGATGTACGTATATTACATACAAAGTTACTTGCCTTTAGTGTATTTAGATTATCCTGTGATATTAATTATTTAAGTAGTGGCTATTATTAATTATATGGATAGTGTTACAAATATTAGGAAACACTGTACTCACTAGTCCACTGCATACAATGTTGATTTGACTTTTGTATATTTAGTTCATTTTGTGTTCATAGTTTCATAACGACAGTCATTTTTACTAAGTGCCATAATATGATATCTGTTGAATTTTTTTAGGTATTTTATTAAAGTTGGTAAGTATAACACATTTTGGAAAATATTTTTGCGAAGTTCATTAATCTCTGCACGCATATTCTACTTAGATAGTTGATTGGAATTTTGTTCATTTCATTGCTCATTTTGTAATATTTTGAAAACTCTATGCCACACACACGCAGCTACCTCTTTCTCTATGCAAGACCGCACAATGCAAGTATGTGGTGCAAGAGTGGAATAACTGACGTCAGTAGTGACATGATGAATTTCATCTATTTAATAGTAAGGTTATGTATCTCAGGGTTAATTTTGAAGTTACATTTGCACTGCTCATCTAAAGTAGGATCCGGTATGTGTGTGCGGGGAACAC
>PNEQ01128945.1:5656-30386 GCA_003012365.1 Medauroidea extradentata
CCCCCCCCCCCCCCCCTCCTGCCTTAACAGAAAATTTTAAAATTGTATTTTTTCTGCAAAGTGTCTCTAGGCCCCGACTTCCGTAGTGTTTTGCGGGAAATTAATTAACATAATAATGTAAACATAAATTGATATCAGTAGCCAGACGTCACACTGTTGAGCGGTAGATATGACCGACCCTTGTTCCCAAAAAATGAGAAAATCGAGATTCCGAGTGTCTTCTCTCGAGCGAATAGGCAGACTCCCGTAGCACTTAACGGAAAAATAAAGCAAGTGATAGTTTAAATATAAATTTATATCAATAGTCAGACGTCTTATGATCAAAAGAACACAGCTAAACAATAGATATGACCAATCCTTTTCCTAAAAAAAAATGAGAAAATCGAGATTCCGAGTGTCTTCTCTTCAGCGAATAGACCGACTTCCGTAGCATTTAACGGAAAAATAACGCAAGTGATAGTTGAAATATAAATTTCAATAGGCAGACGTCTTACGATCAAAAGAACACCGCTAAAAAATAGATATGATCGACCTTTGTCCTAAAAGAAAAAAAAAAAAAAAAAAAAACCCGAGCTGTCGAGTGCCTTCTCACAAGCAAATAACCCAATTTGCGTAGCGTTTAGTGGAAAAAAAAGTAGGCATTCCTTACTAGTAAAATGCACTCGTAAATTATTCACCAAAGAAAGAAGGAATAAGCGGATGTATTTATTCATTGCGCAGTTTTATATAACTTAACGTAAAAACATTCCCTCGACGTTGTTGATGAATTGTACGAGAACGTAAATACTAGTAGCGTGCAGACCGGACAGATAGCGCAACTGTACGAAATGAACGTTCACAAGATGGCAGATAGATAGCGGCACCGTAGCATATACCGACGTTCCAAAAACGCCATTTTGTGACGTTCTTACCTAAAATCGTCGAGAATTACAAGTATAAGTGATTGAAAATAATCACTTTCACAGTCAGTATATGCGGTAAAAATAAATTAGGAGTTCCGGGATTACGTAATACACAAATGTCTATTTATTTTCTAAGTTCGACATACCCGGAGACAAATGTTTCTACACTTGCAAAATAGGTAGCGCTATTATTGTGCTCACTTGTGAAACCCACGTTTTACGAC
Organism: Medauroidea extradentata; assembly: GCA_003012365.1. Lineage (NCBI taxonomy): Eukaryota > Metazoa > Arthropoda > Insecta > Phasmatodea > Phasmatidae > Medauroidea > Medauroidea extradentata. The sequence continues at coordinate 6,783 of PNEQ01128945.1, forward strand.
ACGCAGTAACGCATTGTTTAAGCAAATTATGCGCCAAGTTAATCGTTTTAAGTACGTATGGTTTTAACACAATAAAGAAAAATATCACGCTATTATTTATAGGGTTCGTGTAAAAAAGTAAACTCATTTGGCGCGAGACGAGAGAGAGATAAGACGTCGTGAAACAGCCTAGAAAGAGGCTGTACTATAGTTAAATGAGCATATGCGCATGCACTGGAACTTTGCGTCTATAGTACGACCTCAATATAGATCCTAATACGTCGTAGTTGGAGACAGGCCGGCCGGCCTGGCACAGCCGCCGCCGCCGTGCGGTTTTCAAACTGTCACTGCCGAATTTTTTAACGGATTTTCGCTTTTTTTGTTTTATTTTTAATATTGTGACTTGCCAAGTAATAACTGCAACTCTACAATTCATATTTTAATGCAGTGAATTAGATACAGTACGTTTTATTCACTGTCAACGTAATTCCTTACAATTTTTTTTGTCATATAATTATATTATTTTTTGAGGGTTCCTGAGATTGTATTCGTAGAATCGCTACCTTCGTTAAATCCAGGGTTCGTAAAATCGAGGGTCTAGTGTAATTTATATGCTGTTGTTATCTGGCTATCAAGACACATTTGGAGACTCTCTTTAACAACTAAACATTACATTGTGCCACCAATGCACATGGGGACTTCCCATGGTTGGTAGCGAAAAATGTCCAAGAAGCTTCTGAGGAGAAGTCTTTGGCATGACAGTATAAATTTCTACAATTTTTGCACTTTTTATATTGATCAGCACTCCCTTTGTACAAATGGAAATTTTTCACAAATGAACTTGGTAATTTTCTTTGTGTTGCACATAAAAATGTCACTTTATGATCCAGGTAATTAGATATCAAGCACACATTAGAAGCTGTCAAATTCGTTCAGCCAGACAAGTGAACATAAATAACAGCCTAATACCTACAAATGATATGGAAAACTTTACAATAATACAGTATTAAAAACTCAAGCTTGCATTCAGGAATTCCAGAAATAAATAGAATATATCTAGAGGAAAATCAGATATACGCTAAGTACTTTACAATAGACCATGTAGAAAAATCTCTGCAACAACCAGTACATAACGTTAACAAAAAAAAAAATTATTTAAAAAGCCATTGATTATTCTTTGTAATAAGTTAATAAAATTATAAAAATAGATGTTGTATGAGGAGAATACCCGGGGGCCAGGGTAGTGGGTGCCTGGAGGCATCTACATACCTCGATGGATGTCATGGAAAGAGGCCCTACAATGGAGAAGCACCAGAATAAGAAAGGCCGGGGAAACGGGAAATCCTCGAGAAAAACACACTGGAAAGCGACGTCATCCGGCACAATTCCCACATGGGAAAATCTGGGAACCGACCCCACTGGGAATCTAACCCAGAACGCCTTGGTGAGCGGCAAGTAATCTGACAACACAGCTGCCCCAGGCCCCCTTTGTAATATTTTAGAAAATTTAAGTAAAACCTAAAAAGATGAGTTTTCCTAACAACTACTTTTTGTTAAATACCAGCATTTCCAATTTTCACATGGAAAAACATGCTCTTTTCAAATGAAGTAATTTTTCGCAGCTGTGCCATGTGGTCCAACCTTCCAGACTGGATGCCATTTTGTGGACTTGTTTAGACCGCCCAGTTTGAAGCCTCCCGCCAGCACCTCCCTTTCCTCCCCATCCTGTTTGTGCTCCGTGCTGTGTGCGCACCTTCCCCTCCCCTCCTCCACCGCTTCCTTCCTGCCGGCCCATGGCCAGGCAGCCAGTTGTGTTTGTAGCTTGGGCCGAGCCGTACCTGCCAGTTTCTTCGGTATGTTACCGACTATGGTAAGGAGAATACTTATCGATCTTTTCATTACTTTTCCGTCCTTCCCTGTTCAACTTCTACGCTTTACTCTTGTTCAGTGACCGTAACGATTGTTGCGTAAGAATGTATATCTATTGTATCCTTGAGATCTTATAATATACAGCAGTGTTGATTTCAACTGTTGTTACTTTCTGACCTTTGGGTCAAGTAGCTGATAATTCTGCCTTCCCCTGGCCCTCGATACTCCCCGGGTGTTCTCTAGTATGTTATGGTTTAGTGTGAGGTTGGAGTAGTGAGTCCCTTAGTGTCACAACGCTGCACGACTCTGCTCCGGGTTCGAGTCCCGGGCAGGGGAAGTAAATGCTGAATTTTCAGTGTTTGTTTGGTTTTTATGAGGGTTTTGAGTTAGGTTACTGCGCGACGTTTTGACGTTATGGCAGATCGGGGGACCGAGTTTGTAGCCCGTATGGGCTATTTAGAATTGACACAGTATCTTAATGAAGCGGGAACAGCTTTTCGGCCTGGAGAAACGATTATCGAGTTGCGACTAAAGGCTATAGCTTATGTCGGTAATCTAATGGGGATCGGCGTCGTGGCCTTTGACCAGTGTGTGCCATCGGCGTTGCGGCCTTTGACGGGCGCACAGTCTACTTTGTTAGAAAGTATATCCCTTGTGCCCAGACTAACAGTTATTGAGCCACGAACGGTTTTAGACTTCTTTGTGGAGGTGGATCGCCTGCAAGCGACCCAATTAGTCGACTTGTTTTTCCTACACGCCTTATTGCCTCAAGTAACGGGGCTGGCGTTGGATGTTTTGAGTGATGTGATATCGAATGTCGGGAGTTATGAGAACTTCAATGAACGACTGGTTGAGTCGGTTGGGTCTTCCCGAGTGTGGAAATCAGTGAAGGCAGACTCGGTCAATCAATTTCAGCAGATAGGAGAATCTATTCCTTCATTTGTCCAGATGGTGTGTAACTACACCCTGGCGCGTGATTTGACTCGTGACGAGTCAAAGGTGATTAACGTTGTTTTGGACCATTTAAGGCCTGAAGTGAAGGCGTTGCGTGCCTTGTTCCCGCGACTGACGACACTGGCAGAGTTGCGTCGTTTGGCCGTGGAGTTACAGCGAGAAGTAGACTTGAATGAGGAGTACCGTCGTAGTGCCGGTGTGGTTGCCACTGATGCCACGGAAAGAGAAAGTGGTAGTCGGGAGGTCCGTCATTTGACAAGTGAAGGATCGGCCCGCAGTCGCCGTGATCGGAGGCCTGAAGGTAGTAGTTTGGGAGTTGTAAGGACAGAATTCCGTCCTAAAGAGTGGAGTAGCAATTGCGCCAAATTGGGGCACAGAGCTGAGAGGTGTGGAGAAGTGCATGTTGCGAAGGTCGAACGCCCCTGTTTTATGTGCAGTAAAGTTGGACATTACCGAATCTCGTGCGATTCGGGAAACGAGGACGGCCCGCACGCGTAATCCCGAGGCGACGGCATTATGGGCCAAGAAGGGAAATTATTAAAGAATGTTATGGTAATGTTGGCTGGGGCATTGAATTGCGTTTAGGTTTGGTTGATACTAGTTCATCCCATTCGTTTGTGAAATCATCTTTCTTAGCGTATTTGCGGGAAAATAAACCCTCTGTGGTAAAGGGGGAAGTTCAAGACGCGATGGTTCGGGCCTGTTTAGCCGACAGATGTGTGATTACGTGAAATCGCACTGTGCATTTACATACGAAAATAGGGAGATTTTCGTGGACACGGATGTTCTGGATTTTTGACAATTTGATTGCTGAAATTGTGTTAGGGTTAAACTTTTTGGGTGAAACGCAAGCAGTTATTGATGTGGGTAAGGGAGAACTGTACTTCACCTTTGCGCCTGATGCGAAAATGCAACTTAAAGAACATAGAAGGAGCGTGTTTGTAAGTGAAGATTTGGACGTTATGTTACGCGAGGATGTTCGTGGTCAGATGGAGGAGGTGGTGCAGGAGTACTCTGATGTACTAACTCCTAAAATCGGACATTGCGACGTATTACCTTACTAATTCACGGTCACTAGCAATACGCCAGTGCGACTGCGGCATTTTAACTATCCTCCGCGAAAATTACACATTTTCTGGGGTATTATTGATAAATTGTTGAAAGATGGGGTGATCTCGACTTCTAAATCAGACAATGTGTGTCCCACGTTTTTGGTTAAGAAAGGGAATGGCTGAGGCTACCGTTTGGTGACCAATATGATGGCTGTCAATAAATTGATTCGAATGGATCCATTTCCAATGCCGACTGTGGAAGTTGCTTTGCAACATTTAGGGATGGCCAAAGTCTTTTCTCTGTTGGATTTGAACCATAGCTTCCACCAGTGCTTGGTGCATCCCGACAGCCGAAAATATACAGCCTTTTGCACCCCATATGCACAGTATGAGTTCAATCACGTCCCAATGGGCGCGTGTTTTGGTACACAAGCTTTGCCGCGTGTGATAGATCATGTTTAGTCAGATCTTAAATTTAAGTACGTGTTTAATTACATTGACGACATCGTGATATACAGTAAGTCAATGGAGGAGCATGTTGAACATGTTCGGGAGGTGCTTTGGCATTTGCGACAGGCGGGCTTGACGGTAAATCCTTCTAAAGTCACATTGTGTTTAGATTCTGTGCAGTTTTTGGGATATGTAATAGCAGATGGGAAGTTATTCATGGATCCGGCAAAAGTGAAGCCGATTGTTAATTTTCCGCGTCCCATTTACCTCAGGGGTGTTTCTAAATTTGTGGGCATGATGGGTTATTATTCGTGATTTATACCTCAGTTCGCGGAAATCGCAGCCCCCTTGAATTTGCTGAAGCGGCATGGTCAGCCTTTTGTTTGGGGTAGTGATCAAGAGCGGGCCTTCATGCGATTAAAGGCAGAGATGGCCACTAGCCCTGTATTAAATCTTGCCAATTTTGACGCATGGTTTGTTCTTCATGTGGATGTGTTGTCGGAAGCGCTAGGGGCAGCTTTTGGTCAGATGAGGAATGGCGCGGTGGTCCCCGTGGCCTCTGCGAGTCGGGTGTTGACGAACGGGGAGAGGAAATTAAGCACGTACAAAAAGGAGGCGCTAGCATGTGTTTATGGGGTGACACGGTTCGCAGATTATCTGGATACTGTTGAGTTTGACCTGTATTCTGACAATCAGGCTATCACTTGGTTGCTGTCCCACTCTCATGAATTCGGGAAACTAGGTTGGTGGGCCTATCGCCTGGTCCGATTTAGGTTTCAGATCCGTCATATCCGGGGAAGGAGAATGTTGTCGCAGACGCCCTTTCCAGAATGTTTGCTGTTGAGGATTTTGAACAGGATGTGGATGTTCCTGTTGTGTTGTGTGGCGCCTTTGTGAGCGCACCTAATTTTTATGTGGGGTTAAGAACTGCCCAAGAACGTGACGAGGAGTGTCGACAGTGGGAACGTGGGATTGCAAAGGGGGAGGTGCTACAGTTTGCCATGAAGGATGGGTTATTGTATTATGTGGGTCGGAGCCGCCGTCAGAACCTGTTAGTGGTTCCTCAAGTTTTCCGTGCCGAGGTGTGGACGTATTTCCATTCCATTTAGGTTGTGAACGAACGTTCATTAGATTGGGTTAAGAAAGGATGTCAAGAATTTTGTGAACAAGTGTAAGGATTGTCTAAGAGCAAAACCCCCTCGCAATTCTCGCGTGGGTTTGTACTCCGTTGAGGATGTGACCTTTGTGTTGGAAACGGTCCACATTGATGTGTTTGGACTGCTAGTTCGTTCCAGACGGCAGAACGTGTGCATTTTGATTGTGATGGATGTACATTTTCAAAGTTTGTATTCCTTTACGAAATGAGGAACATGACAGCACGAACGATTGTTCGGCATCTGACAGAGAAGGTTTGGAGTGTGGTCTGGGCGCCCGTTAACCTGGTTAGTGACAATGCCACCTATTTCGGGTCTAAGGAATTCAAAATATGTGCCACCGTTGGGCGGTAAAACATTATACGAGTAGTCCGTATTATCCCTGAGGTAATACAGTACAGCGTTTTAACCACAATCTTAAGATAGCGCTCACTGCCTTGTAAAATACCGACCATGCGGCTTGGGACGAGGACCTGGATCTGGTGACCCTCGGGTTCAATTCGTCTGTTCCTGGTGTGACGAAGAACGCTCCAGCAAGGGTGTTTTTGGGTTGCGACCTTGCTTAACATCTGGGGTGTCCCTTCCCCATCATTGCAAATGTCTGATGGTCAGCGTGAGCTGTTGGCTCAGGAAGTTGCTGGGAATCTGGTGGATGGGAAACGGCATGTGCAAGCACGGGTTAACGCCGGTCGATCTCCGGCTAATTTTGCTGATATTGTGTATTGTAGTTCCTACGTGCAGGCGTCAAGTTATCGGCAACCACTAGTAAATTGCAGACGCCCTACATAGGACCACTGAGAGTTAGCAGATTGTTGGGGCCTAATACCATGTTGCTGCAAGACTCTGTTTCAGGTAAAATGGTTCGTAAGGCCCATGTGACCCATGTTAAGAAGGCACCTGGTGATGAGCAAGATCAGTGAAAACGTCAAAGGACGAAGACATCTCACCTCTGCTCCGTCACCGTCCTCAACGAAGAAGCGGGCGTGGGTCGGCCCTGTAGTGTTTGTGTTGTGGTGGTATGCTTTGTCATGTGTTAGTGTTTTGTGTGTAGTTGTCGTCGTGTTTGTTTATGTTGAGATTCAGTGTTAGTTGGTGTTTTTGTGTGTAGGTAGGCGCGCTTAGCTTAGTTTAGGTTAGATTAGTTAGAGTAATTTCCTATTGTTGACTAACATGGTGTGGATGTGAGTGAAAACGGTCAGTGATAGTTAAGTTAGTTAATTTGTTTAGTATAGTTAGCATAAAGATAGTGATGTAAGTTGCACAAGGTACTGATACAGGTGGTAAATGTGATAGCGTGAACGCTTAGTTTATATCTCTCTCTCTCTGTGTGTGCGTGCGTGTGCGTGTGTGTATGTATACATATATATATATATATATATATATATATATATATATATATATATATATATATATATATATATATATATATATATATATATATATACTGATTAGGGTTTAAGCTTATTATTATTATTATAATCCAGCTGGAAGAGCGAAGTGTATAGGGTTACTTTCAACTTTCATTATAATATCTATGAATACGCTTATTAGTGGATAAGAAATTGCCATTCATTTAAATGTGTGAGTTTTTGAATATGAATTGTGTGATTCATATTGTGTTTTATTATTATCAGTCGGTAGGAGGTATGTGATACCAAGCATAGAGTATTGTGTGGGTGACGACCCGATTCATTTTATGATTATTGAATGTATAGTGGATCCCCTGTATTTTGAAAATTTATTGTTACGAGGGGTATTTTATATACGTATTTTGGGTGTTGAAAGGGTGTGTATTAACGGAGGTGCAACAACCTCTCTGGAATGACATGTGTGAAGGAATAATCATGCTGTATTTTTGTGTAACTAGTTATATTGTTAACTTGTAAAGTGATTGGTCACTGTTTCAAGAGTGTGTCTATTTATATGACACCCGACCTTGCCCTGGTTCCTGGGAAAGCGCTGGACTTTTGTGAGACGAGGCCCTCTGGTTGGCCTGTTGCGCCGTATGGCGCTTAGCGGTCCTGATGTTGAGGTGTTGTCCTCGGAGGTTGGCGTCCACTCTCTTGACCCTGGACGTGGCCATCTCGTTGGAGGACCTACACTGTGTCCCATCGTCTGAGTTTCGATACAGCCTTCTGGTTGGAGGCACTCCCCACCCGATCCGATTGACACTTGGTGATATAGTTATGTGGACTTCAAGAAGATTGAAGACCCAAGAGGGGGAAGATGTGCCATGTGGTCCAACGTTTCAGGCTGGACGCCATTTTGTGGACTCGTTTAGACCGCACAGTTTGAAACCTCCCGCCAGCACCTCCCCTGCCTTCCCACCCTGTTCGTTCTCCGCGCTGCGTGCGCACCTCCTCCACCGCTTCCTTCGTGCCAGCCCTTGGCCAAGCGGCCAGTTGTGTTTGTAGCTTGAGCCGAGCCGTACCTACCAGCTTCTTCGGTATGTTACTGACTATGGTAAGGAGATTACTTATCGATCTTTTCATTCCTTTTCCGTCCTTCCCAATTCAACTTCTATGCTTTACTCTTGTTCAGTGACGGTAACGATTGCTGCGTAAGAATGTATTGTATCTATTGTATCCTTGAGATCTTATAATATACAGCAGTGTTGATTTCAACTGTTGTTACTTTCTGACCTTTGGGCCACATAGCTGATAATCCTGCCGTCCCCTGGCCCTCGATACTCCCCGAATGTTCTCTAGTATGTTATGGTTTAGTGTGAGCTTGGGGTAGTGAGTCCCTTAGTGTCACATAGCAATAAGAAAAAAATCTGATGCTTTCTGATTTTTCTTTGAATCTGCGTACTCTGACTTACAGAAAAAAATGTTACACTGTTAAAAAAAATATTTGCTGAAATATAAACATAAAAAATGTACACTCCTTAAACAAAGTATCATGTTTGACAAAATGAAGCACACACTAACAACTTCGACCTCACGTAATAAAAAAATTAAGGAGCACTGCAGAAAAAATGTATATGACTTTTTACTTTGCTGAAGGCTACATAAATACTAAATTTCATTGAAATCCATGTCGATGGGTGACACGGCCAGGGTTATTTGACATGAAACGACCCTAAGTCATTGTATAAAAAAATTAGTAAATTGGTACCATAAAAATAACTCACCTCTCCACAAAGCTGGAAATACACCATTACAATGGATATTTGGGAGCACGATATAATGAGAATTATGAACACCAGGAAGAGAAACCCAAACATGTAGTAGAACTGGTTCTCCCAGATAGCAGAAAATATGAAGAATAACTCGATGAATACAGCTCCAAATGGAAGCACTCCAGCCATCAGCATGCTGAAATAAAATTCATTTTGCATTAAAAATGCAAACTACAACATAAAACACTGCAAGAAATTTTAACTTGGTTTAAAAATCTTTAAAGAATAATCTTGTCACCAAGTGCATGGAAAACAACAGTACACAAAAAAAAAATCCTAAACAGAGTAACGGCCACCTGTACAGCCCAGAAAAAAGCAGTGTTTATCTCTTGAAAATAAAATTACGAGTGTTAAATAAAATGCCAACCTAATGCCTAAGTTATGAATTTTATCCAGGAATAAGAGTAGTACATTTTTTAAAAAACATTAACTTCATTTTTTTTATTGTAGCAAATAGTGCCTTTGACAATGACCTACATATGTTCCATAAAATAATAAGCTAACGGCTGGTTCGATACATACAGTATGTTTAGGAATTAGTGATAGTCCCATAAAATAGCATCTTAAAAATTTTGCGATTTGTAGCATTTTTATATTTTCACTCATTACACAAAACTTTCATTTTAAACATATACAAGATGTCCAGCAAGATGTCCAGCAAACTAGGGTAAAAAATTTCCCTGATTTTTCCAGGTTTTCCATTAGCAAATGGAAATTTTCCAGAAAAATGAAAACAATACATAATGTACAAATACAGCAGAAGCCCATTACAAAATTAGTGTTGCAAGACACGACAAATGCAGCAAAGTGATTCCGCAGTATACGGGGTGTGAAAATTCCTTTATTGACACATTATGGGCATAAAATTACAGCGGTGTAGCTAAATATGCTCTATAATTAACTTATTCTGTACTATCCTTTCGAAAATTGGTAATTATAGTAAACACCTATAATTTTGTTTACCTGACTTTTGTTTACCCAACGTTCCGTATTATCCTACGCCCCATAACAGAGCTAAATGTACCAACTGATACAACATACTTAAGTTGCTAGCATGTGTGAAATCTACTTTTTGTTACTCCTGACCAATATTTGTTGTTTAGTTGTAAAACAGGACATAGTTTGACATTTAATAGGTTTTTGCTTTAAATATTCAATATTCTGACAGCCCATTTACTTAAGATAAGCAATGCTTTATGTATTGTATTACAAAATATTGGATTATTGATATGCTAAAAAATATCTGAGGTAGCAAGGACATCTTCAACATAAATTTTTGTCACTAATATGCATTAAATAAAGGTTAAATTAAACACTTTTAGAAGACCTAAGAACATTCAGACTGAGGTCTGTCACATACTGACACCCAAACTCTGTGACTAGTTAAGTAGTATGGAATATTCTGACGCTACATAAAATAAACAATTAACTGCTGGTTCAGACTAGGCTCGTTCATCAACTTCAGTTGCGGAAACAAATGTGATTTTGTTGCAAACTTGAATTCTAGTAAAGTAAAGGCAATTATGCTTAGAGCCTGAGTATAACCTGCAAAACTTGCAGAAATACCTAACAGTTGGCAAGTAACTATACAACTTTAGTAACTTCCAGAAATTTCACAAATGTCCCTAACATTTCCCTGACAACCATATTTCCCTGACTTTTCCAGGTTTTCCAAGTTGCCGGACACCCTGATACCTCACTTTGAATTTTTGCATGCAGATTCATGTCCTTGTGAGAAAAAAAAAAAAAAAAACAATTTTTTTTTATTTCATCATCCACCATTTTATCCCATTAATAGAATATTGATAAAGGGATATAGGTTTTGCTATACAATGTCTCAAACAAGATCAGTTACATTTTACACATACATAACATGCATATATAATGTCGTCGTACCAGGCCACAGGCCAGGTGGAGTTGCACCTGGTCGCGGCAGGTGTTCACAGAGTGTGTCAGTGGCAGGTGTGCGCTGGTTGGTAATGGCAGATGTGCGATACTTGAGTGTGTGTGGCAGATCAGTGACAGTGGCAGGGCATGTGTGAACTTGACACCAACGTGTGACACCTGCCATCCCGGCCATCTGCCAGTGCAGGACACATGGCTTTGCTGCCCCCTCCCTCCACCAGTGCATGAAGAAGGCAGTCTGGAAGCAGCAGCCGCGGCGGACGGAACAAGAGAGACATGGTGTGCTTCAGGACTCTGATTCGTCCAGCAAGATTCGTAACGTGCGTGTGTAACTATCCGGCTCAGTGTTTTACTTTGTTTCGCCTTTTGGAACTGGCTCACTTAAGGCCCTAGGGTATGGGGGTGTGGACCGCCCCGTAAGTGTCCATGTAAGGTGTAGTTTTCTCCAGGTCCTCCCTGCTTTTCCCGATCCGCAGCTGTTTCGACTCGCCAGGTGAGAGAGGGGCACGCCGGCACGAACAGACCACGACCCATCGAGCCTCGTGTTCCCGGCTACACGCTTAACCGGGTGGCGCCCAGAGCATTCCTACCTCACTCTCACCGGACACGGCGTCAATAACAACAACTGCTACAAAGCTTTGGCATATAAAAAATTACCGGTAGTTTCACTTAATAGTTCTCAAAAGATTATACATATCAACTAAATTACCATTGTACGAGATACCGTTTAAAAATATTTACTTACGCATCATTATTTATGTATACACATAATTTATATGTACACATAATTTGGCATTTTTGTAATTAAAGACTATTATTAACATTGGTGAATTTAATTTGCTGTATACTATATATTTTTACTATGTAACTTCTAAGTTCTTTCTTAAATTCTGCTTCTCTTTCAATCAGTCTTATACCACCAGGTAATTTATTATATAGGATTATGGCCCTATGTTGAACTCCTTTAGAGAATGCAGCTGTATTGTGACATTTCGGTTTAAATTTATGGTGGTTTCTTGTATTATATAGAGATGAATTTTTAATTTCTACAAAATTTCCAATGTTACATTTTGTTAACAATAAAAGACTAAAAATATAATCCGAATAGAAGGGAAGAATTTTCAAGTTACTGAATTGGGGTTTACATGGGAAATTTGGTCTTGCAGTACATACAATACGGATGGCCTTCTTTTGTAGTCTGAAAATTTTTAGACTGTGACTACTGTTGTCCCATATTTCTATTCCTATATATCATATAAGAATGGAAGAGTGCAAAGTATGCAGTTCGTAAGCTGTTTTTATCTAATGTGCTAGTAAGGATTCTAAGGGTGATATTCATAGTCAGCAAATAAGTAATACTTGAAATGAGTACTACTTATATTTTTGCTTAAGCACAAATTTTAATTCACAGTGCGATGAATAAGCAATACTTATGTTTTTACTCAGATTTGTACTTCATGAAGTATCATTTCTCTATGCAGTGCTTAATATGAATTCATAGTCGCCCAATGAGCAATACTTATTTCTCAAGAATTCATAGTCAAATAAGTAGTGCTTGTTCACCCCTATAAGTATACTTAATTCAAGTAATGTCTGTAGTGAACTCAAGCAATTTTTATTTAAGTTATAAGTGCGATTTTCAACAGTACATAACCTAGTTAATGAAGAAGAAAACATGCGAATTCAGAAGCGCTACATTCGTGACGGCTTAAATCCATTTGAATGGTATTCAGATAATAGGTTATGTAAGGGATTCCTTCCTTCACATTGATATTTCATTCCACACATTTAACGAAAAGAGGGATTTAAAAAGTTAGGCACAAAATGTACATGGAACAAAATGGAAAAAATAAAAATTAAACAGACACAGTTATGAAAACATAACCTAATTTATCAACCTTTTCAAACCCTTTCTTCGTGTTTTGGGTCCTTAAAGAATTTTGTACGGTATTCATATCCCTAGGAATGATGTTTTATTTGTAAATTCCGTTTCAATATGAATTAAACATTTCGTTACATTTACCTACATATTATAATGAAAATATTGCAGATTGAAAATGTTTAACATCCACCTATAATAGGCCTAGGCCTATTTAGGTCTATGAATATTACACCCAGTAAATTTTTACACAATAACATCACTTTTTGTTATTACCTACTTATAAAAACAAGAATAATAATATCTTAATTGAAGTGAACTAAATCAGCATCGCCCATAACCAAAATAATTATTTGTCAAGTGGTAACATGACAAGTTGAAAGCTGACAGAAAACTAATTATGTGATCACAACATTCAATTTTAGTACACAAGATCGTTCACTTTATCTCATCATACTCGAGAATTGCAAATATGTTCAAAGTCTGTTCTGTGATAGGTTATGGCATCAGTTGGTAGGCAAAACACGTCTGGCAGGCCATTTATAAACTGTATTTCAAATTCAGCGTGAAATGTGGTTAAGAACATGTTCAGGATGTATAATATAAGAGCATTTCATTTTAAGTCTGTAAAAGACGCAATGTTAGGACCAGCTTGTAAAAACTAGCATTGTATTAACTTTGATGAAGCAAACAAATGGACATTTGCTAACATATAACCTAAAAAAATTTCTGCCAAGCGTTATGTGTACATATCAATAACATAGTGGAAGCCTCCCAGTTTTGAATTTGACAGAAAGCTAATCATAAGACCACACTTTACCATTTCATTCACAAAAATTACATGTGCTCGAAGCCAGTTTTGTGATATGAGGTTATGTTGTCAGTTGGTAAGCAAAATAGGTTCTGCAATAATAAGCGACATATATGAACGTTAATATCATCATAATACCGGCTGCTCGCATTATCTCGTGCCCACTCTGACATGGTCGCTCATCCTTTCAACCCCTACACTGACATCTCAAACCTAGATGAATTAAAATTTGCACTCTAGTGTTTGCCTTTGCAGGGTGTCATTTTGGGACACGTGTTCACTGATAACAAATGCTAATTTTCGTGTTATACGCCACACATTCAATTTACTATAACTACTTTAATTCCTGAACAGTCTGTATAATCAACAATTATAAACATCATCACGTCTATTTGGTCAATCAGCCTTACAGCACTATACTGAGCTCCATGAATAAAGTCACTACTTGACTGCAAAATCATACCTACAAATCAATACATACATGTAAATTCATTAAAGGCACTGTTATTTTACACGTATATCGTATCACTCTAACCATACTCGAAAATTGCATTTCTTAGCTAATTGGTTGAAGTACATCATAGACAGCTATAATCTGGCTTGTAAAGAATATCATTCAAACACCGGTACTAATATAAACTGTAATATAACAAGAAAAATTCATCAGATTCAAAAATATACTAACTGTATTTATTAACTGTGGTCACCTATCACCCTAAAGTCACTCCCATTTAGCCTCCATGATCAATTCCTCCACTTTGTTACACACTATGTAGTAGTATGACAACTTAAGCAATCCACGCCTTCCTATTGGACTCAATTATTTCCTTCAGTATACTTATCTGCTCTTCTAAAACATGTAGACAAAGATTACAGAACTTTCAGGTTGGAGAACACAAAACACAGATGGACAACACATTTTCTCGCGGTTCCATGGTCGCAACGTTTTGCTGGCCAGGCCAGCAAGCTTCCTCAGGCAGCAAGTGATTGCACACTGCAGCATGGCGGGCAGTAAGCAATGGTTGGTAACTAGCACCCCTAGCAGCCGAGGAACAAACTAGGGTGTGGCAGGAAATTTGAAAGTTATCAAATGTTCAGTCCTGGTGGGTTGTCTGAATTTTGTGGTGTACTGATGGGCTAGTTTCCAGCATCTCAGTTCTGCACTATTGTCTGAAGGTGGTAAGGCTCTCACCACTCTGGGGTTGTAGCAGGCATCAAAAGAGAGTTTGTGGGAGGCTGCATGTGCTGCAACTGGTTTATCTTGAAGGTTTAGACTGTAACTGGATATTTCTTGTTTGGGATTGGCCCTGTGACCATTCATCTTAGTGTGTTAGTGGTGAGGCCAACGTATTCACAATCACAGTGTGTGCACTGTAGTTGGTAGATAAGGTTTTCTGTCTCACAACTTAAATTGCCTTGAATTGGGTATGTATGAGTGCCTTGGTGAGCCTGCTACGGAAGGATGTGGAGGGCTGATGTATTTCACAGGTGCTGCAGTGAAAACTATTGCATGGATGAAAATATCTGGGTGCGTTGATTGTGCTGAAGATAGGGCTGGGTGGTAGTTTGGGAAACACCAGTTTATTGCGCAGGTAGTCTGAAAACCAGTCTTGGAGGTCTGGAGAACAGGTTGTATGTAAGCGGTGAAGAAGAAAGTATTTTGTGGCCACAGTTGAGGATGGTATTGAGTTTGTTGAGGCCTTCGTGGGAAGGCACTACCAGAGAGATGTCAGTGTTACTGTCTCGGTTCTGTGGTCTCTTGTTAGAGATGTCTAGCTGAAACTTACTGTCAACAAGGCTATTAAGTCACACAGTGTATTCATATCGTCTTCGGTTGAACATATGTGTTTGGCTCCGGTCGTTTGGCTGTTTGGAAGTAATATTTACAGTAAAAGGAGTGGTAGCTGTCAAAATGAAGGTATTGAAGATGGTTGGTAGGTTTTGTGTGCACAGTGACTTCAATTTTACTATTTTGTAGAGTTAGCTTAGCATCCAGAAAAAATTTCTGTGTGTTCGAAAAGTTCCATGTGAATTTCAGGGCACTATGGGAGTTCAGGTTGTTGAGAAAATCAATGGGCCATTCCTGTGTGGAAGTCCAGACCATGACTATGTCACCACAACAAGCCTTAAATATTAAACAATTTATTAAGCACTTAAAACTCATATCCTTACACTAATGGCCTTTTTAACCATCATTCTATCTCATTCAGGCACTTACTATTAAAATACAATACAAATTCCAACTTAGTACTCCCAATAAAATAATTTCCTCATCAGAGGTCCTGCAAAAACAACTACCTTATACAGTACATTAAAATATCAGGTGATTATCTTATAAAAATAAAAATGCAGAATTAAAATATTAATTTCTCACCTTAATAAGGGATTCATATACCACAACTGGTCTGGAACTTGTCTTGGGATCTGGTTAGTACGCACTGGGTGTTGAAATGGCTGTTTTCTGTAGCCAAAGTAGTAACCGAGGTAGACAAGAGGCACAGATATTCCAAACCATAGGCAAAGCAATGATATCATTGTGGAGAAAGGTAGAGCACCACTTGATTGCTTTCCCCAGATAAAAAAGTTCAGGAAGAATCCCAACCCAAACACAATTCCTGGGTACAGAGTAGCAGTCTGTAAATGATACAAACCTTATGTTAACATATTTAAAAACATTACCATCTTAACTTAATGTTGTAAATTATTAAAGTACTAATCAAAGACAAACACAGTATGTCCAAAAACAAATGCATATGGCAAAATTATGACAGTTTATGTGCACAATGTGGCAACACTGCACGTAGAAAGCTTCCTCTTGTGTTCCATGTACAGGTATTATTTTGTGTAATCATGTTTGGACTACATGGGATTTGAACCTGCATCCATAATATGCTGGTCAGAACAGAAGTACTGTAGTACAATATCTGTAGAGTGCAAGACAGGACTAACTCCAGTGCTATGTTGCCACATTGTGAAACTAAAATAGTATCATAGTATACAACATTTTGCCACTAACAATTTCATCTCCAATTTAGTCCAGGATTAACATGGTGCACTTATGTGTTTGTCTCTGGACAACCCATACTTAATGTATACAGTAAGTGCATCTATACCATAGATCTTAAACTTGCAACATTAAGGGAAAAAACTGTGGTTCAATACAAAACAACAGATGAGCAAACACAAGACAAATCAACAAAAATTGTAAGTATACAAGAAACTAAACAGCACTTTTAAGAGTTTTGCAGCACCCAAAAACAGGAACAGATGACAATTCTCAAAATGTGGTCTTGTGTTGTTGAATAGTACATCAACAATTGGAGGGAGGGGGGGATGGGGAGGAAAGAGAATTAAACAATCATGGCTATAATGAAGACATTGGAAACACGAAGGTATCCAATACGAGGTTCGTATTGGAAAGGAGTGGGATAAGCTGAAGGCTATCCAGGCAATCTGCACCAGTTGGGATACAGTCAATCCAGAATACACTGACAACAGTTTCCAACATGCTCAGTTTCTTGCTGGCAACAAACCACAACAGGTCACAGCAAAGGTCATGATAAACCTGACTTTCTGTCCACAGAAGATGACAACATAAAAAATGGGCTAGAAGACAATGTCGAAGCTCAGCTCAGCAATAGCATGCTGCATAGTGAAGCAGGCAATTAGATGTGGACAAGCTTAATGTATGTTAAAAATTGGTCACCACAAGCTACAGTAAGATGAACTAGATATCAAATATAAGACATCTTTAATAAGCTGCCTTGGAACTCTCCCTTACTATGCTGTTATGGTTTACTAAATTACATTCACATAATAAATCCTGTTTCTGTAACTATCTCTTATAAAACTGGCACCTACAGGTATATGTTTGCTATTATACTGTATTCTGTTTAAAAATAATGTTCAGATGAAAAATAACATCATTCAAGACAGATTTACCACAGTGAAAATGTGAGACACAAAGTGAATATGGAGTACTGTAACTGAATATTAAACACTGTTGTGTACTACAATGGCAGCACATAATTTTGTTATTCAAAATTTCTTGTATTTATTTATCGAGTGAATTTTGTATGAATAAATGTGGCACAAAGTGATGATTTGTATGTATGTAATGAGATCACCAGGCTGCAAGGTAGTCCAATTACTGGCATTTTCTGGTTAATTCTGGAGACTATTGTGCCCCTCTTGCATAAGTGATGTGTGAAGTTAAGTCAATGGTGATAGACATACTTTCATACTGCCTAGCTCACTCAACCCCAGGCACCTAGCCTTAGTTTTAACAGTTTTACAGTTTTTTCCCACACTGTGACATACCAACATAAAAGACATACTGTCAATTTTCCACAATCAATGCTGACTGAGGGTAGGCGAAACCATCTCATCAAAAGCGAGGTCATTAAAGACTGTGTGATAATACTAAACATAGTGGCAGAAACTGGAAGAAGAATCAGCCAGGGCTTTTATTAAGGAACAGTCCATGAATTTGCCCAGAAATACTTTGGGAAACGAACTACGTAAAGTCGAAATCAGGATGGCTAGTGCCAGGTCCTTCCAAATGTGAATCCAACGTGCTACTGTTGCGCAGTGGAAAATTTAAAGGGGGGTCAGAGGGGGTGAACACTTCCCCCCCTTCCCCATCAAAACCTGTTTTGTGTGTGTTCTTTAGTGCAGTAAATTGTTAAAATATGTACACGAAAAAAATTTTCTTTATACAAATAAATATTTGTAAATAATTCAACAATGTACATGAGCTCACAAATGCCTTAATACAAACACTCTTATAATATGTATGTTCATTTTATGTGAACACAACTGCAAAATTCAATATTGTTAAACAACTTCTTCCCCTCTCTCAAGCTCCGTTTTATGTAAGCGAGGATAGTTCTTGCTCGCGAAGCGTTGTGTGCTGTGCTGGTGGGAGGATACATTTTCATTTTTTTTCTCTTGTCTTATGTCCCATTCAACCCTTTCTCAGCAGGAGAGTGAGTGTGTCAGGCCGAAAAGAGACTTGTCAGAGCAAAGCCCTGTCATAAATAATGGCTCATAGCCTGGGCGAGAAGGGAGGGGGCAGAGTACAAACTATGACACCATGTCTTCGCACACTCTCAGTATCCAGTTTGCAGTGAATGATAGATGGTTTCATCTCAAATTATAAGTTATGAAGTGTTTTTACATTATGTTATAAGGTTGAATACTAAAACCAGCATGCTAGCATGTCAGTATATGCGATAAAAAAGAAAAAAATGTTAACATATTTTTAGTAAACTGCAGAGATTTGAAAAAACAGCGGTGCTGATACTGTGACACAAGTTTCTTTTTATTAGGTTCTTTATACCGTGTAAGCAGTTTAAGGTCGTTCAAGCTTAAAAAATTCTACAATTTAATTTGTACCAAATAGCTTTAGTTTTGTACATGTTACTAGTGACTACATTATCCTATCAAGAACAATATTTCAGCTTACATAGTTTCCCCTTAAATGAATGTCCAAATCAAAATTTGAATGTTACGGGAGCATATATCAGCAAAAATGTAATGAATTACTGTAGTTAAATATTAAAAAACACTGAAATTAAATTAATGTCATGGATTGTATGCTTACAGAAAAAAAAACATATAAAATATAGGATTGTTACTGGACTTAATGAAAATTTTAATTTTTTTTTGATTTGTGTGTATATAAATTTGAGTGAATATCCATTGGCTCGAGACAGAATTTCAGTATAAATTGTTTAGTTTCAACAAGGCTGTTAGTTTTCGTTTCAGTTTGTGTTCCAGTGATACAAAATTTTGGAGTGAGTAAAGAGATTTTTGTCAGCACTTAGCTAGGTCTTTAGCAGCAGAACCAAATTTACTGCCAAATTTACCAGGCTGTACCTAACTTTTGTGAGTGCTGCACTGTTATACTGTGGTTTTTCGGAACTGCATCACAGAATGCAGTGTATCCGTAATATGTAAAAAACATTTCTATTTTTTATATTTCAAAATGTTTTGGGCAACTTAGCTTGTTACTCATTCAAATTATTTTTTTCAAGAGTTAACAAAGTCAAAAAAGACTTGTCAAAGCAGAATCTTAAAAATTTACTAAATTTGCGATGTCCTAAAGTTACGTGGTGTTGAGTACATGCAGTAATAAGAAGTCGGCAAGTTCAATTTCGACCAGATAGCAAGCTCTAACTGTCCTTTCCCGCACAACCGTTACTATACAAGGTTTGTTGGTTTCGCACTTACTGATTATACGCCAACTATTCTCAGGGATACGTACTTAAATTACGTCGAAGATTACCATGGCGTCGTCAGCGGTCTGGCACTCTGACTTGTGAAGCTTTGCAATATTTCTAAATTACCGGTCCAAATGCCACAACTCAATAGGCGACCCTAAGCATAAACTGAAAAAACCTGGTGGTGTCACCCTGGGCTGTCTATCTCATGATTCAACACCATCCTTCTAAAGGTATTCTGGCACATAAACTAATGCCCAAAAGTCGTTCTCTGTGGTTCAAAGACTACTCTCTCTGTCAACTTAAAGGCGTCTTGATGCCTGAACTGACGCCCTGCAGCGGCACCCCGGCCCCCCATTATCTGCGTCTCAACACCATCTTCCGCGACTCGAAAACGTCTGTACCAAAATCTGTTAACAACTTAACTTTGCTCTGTCTGGCGCCAACATTCCCGTTGCTTGCCCTGCAGGCTTTGGTTCAATTAGGCCAATCAGGAGATATCTTCCAAAAGATGGCCCCGCTCCCAACACTTACCCTACACTTTTTCCATAATTCCTAAAACTCCTTATACTCTAATTATTATAACAATTTAACACTCGTATCCTAAATACTATAGGTTTCCATTCTTCAACTCTTGTCTGACAGCTAGGGGTTAATACAAGATTGGGGGGAAGGGGGGGCAAAAGGCCCAGATGTTCCCAAGTGCATCTGCTATTTCCACTGAGACAAAATATACAAATTTCTGTTTTTCCTAAGTAAAATTCTACACATAATTAAACATAATTGCTTTATAAAAACTGTCTCATCAGCATCATGACATGACGAGAAGAATGAATGGTCCCATGACATGTTTATTTACTGTTGATGGCTAGTACTCTTATTAATTGGGGTGCGAGTAACAGATTTTTTTACATCAGCGAAAGGTTTTACCTTTAAAAGCATAATTCATTGTAAAAATATTATCATTATTTTAAAGTAACATATTCACATCTGTGGGCTAGAAACTCCTGAAATAGCACAGTTTCGCACCTACAAATCCAATTTTTTTCCGGGAGAGGGCCCCCGGACACCACATTTTTTGTTTGGAGTGTGCTTATATCTACTTCTTAAGGTATATTCCTCCCCCCATTCAATGCTGACTTAGATCCACCTGATAACCCCTCCCCCCTAAGATAAGTGCTTAAACCTGCCAGCCACTGCTGTTGCCCACCTTGCCAGGTTACCATTAAGGCAATAATCTTTCATTTATTTCAAACAATTGCAAATAACTCATGTCGCTCACCTGTGTCCCCTCCCAGAGGTCCCCTGTCGAGGTCAAATACCCGGGCTAGTTGAGCATCTAAGATGTGGGCTCGAGCAGGGTCTCATATGTCGGGGTATCATGAGAAGTGGGGCCCCGGAGTGAAGATACACTCTGACAATCGTAGGCAGGGTGAAGGTGCGGGACTATGTTCTTATCTTATGAAGGGGGTAGGTATCATCTCCCACTTACCTAGAATACCTGTCTGAGCAGCTGTGCCTTCCTCTTAGATATAGACTTTGGTTTTGGCGCCTGTTGGGCCTCCTGATAGAGCTGGCGTACCCGTGGGTGAGGTGCAGGAGCTGGGTGTGACTGTGTTTTGAGCACACTAAGTAGCAGCCGTACCCAGCGATGTGCCTTGCGGACGATGTAACTCATTTGGTTGGGATTGTGTTTCCTTTTTCGGAACTGGCAGCGCTGGCGTCCGGGCACCTTCTGCGGTGCCGGAATGAGATCCGAGGGTATGTTAGCAGCATGAGGGCAGACCTGGTGCCTTTCTGTGGCTGCATGCAACTTTCGCTCGTCAAGAGAGTGCGCCTCCTCGGGATCAATGATAATAATAAGCATTGAATTGTTGGACATAGGTATCTCTTTAAGTAACACACAAGTTCTTGGATTACATTGTTGTATTTACAATAAATGTACACACTGTGCTGGGACAGCACCTCCCATCTGAAGAGGACGTGCTTTGGAACCTAGTGCCTACCTATATTGTGCCCCCTGAACTATCTATCTGAACAAATTATGGTGCCCCATGACGTCTGGACTATGCATTAACCGGCGCTGTGCCTTTGAACTGTGGCGTGCGAACGCCTCGCCGCTTAGCACAAGTTCGGGTCTCCTCTGCATTCTTCGTTGTTCCCTCCCTTTGGCCAACCTACCTTCCCTTCACCTCTTCATCGCTGCCTGGCCTCCTGCCATCGTGTGTTGGGCCACTCTTTGTTCTGCTCCCGACCAGCTAGGTTCTGCCTCTCCACTCTCTGCCTCTAGGCTCTGCCGGCAAGCCGTGGTAGGTGCTATTCTGTGTTAGGTGCTTTTGTATGATGAGTAAGGGATTTGCGTGCTCATTTCTTGTTCGGTTTAACTTTATATCCATTTTTCGGTTTTGTAGTTTCCGTTTTTCTTCTTCACCTTTCTTTGTAATTTCACCGCCGGTCGGGCATCGATGTGGAGAGTGGAATGGAGTTGAGGCATTGTTTCTGAAAATTTGTTATTTGACTTTAAATAATCTACCTAGTCTGGGAGTACGTTTTGGTTAAGGCAGTTGTGCCCACAATTTCATTTGTATTATGAGAGTCATATTTTTTAAAACAATATTTGTTACCACAAATGTAAACTTGAGCTTTAATAAACCTCCCGTTTTGACCAGATTCTGATTTCGGTTCCTGTAGAGTTTAACCCCCCAGTTTGCTTTGTTTTGTTTGATTATTGTGTTCTGTGTTGAGGCCTTGGTTTTGTGTAACTCCACTCTGGGATTAGCTCGTGTCGGTCAGAATTAACCTTGGTTAGGTTTTCAGTCTGGCTGTTCGTGCCCAGAAGGGCACAACACGTTCACAATGGTAGGTTTACACTAATTCACATAAATTTATCACTTTAGGCGCACTTTAGCCTCATGGTTAATAATTCCAAGATGGAGCCTCGCGTATTTCCATTTCTGCTGGGCGATATCGACATAAACTCTCGGTACTGAGGTGCACCATGCGGTGCACCCCGTACGCGATTACTAGGTTCCTCTTAATCCCCGAACTCACGCTGAGGCATCTGAAGTGGGTAGAGAAGGGGGGAAAAGCTGCCTACGGCGCACTTACCAGTTCACAGTCGGTGGGAGACCGAGCCCTAGACTACAGTGACGCATGCTCGCAGCGTCTTAGAGCTGTGAAGCCGCCGCCTCATCCTGCCCGTTCCATATTCCCGCACCCATTGTTAATCCTTTCTACCCTTATTACTCCCGCACACGTCAGTGCACTCTAACCTGACTCCAAATATTTAATATAAAGCCTACCTAACCTATCCTTAGTTATCCTTCGTTCACAAAAACCCTGGGCAAGGATAATTTAACGTATTTTTCCTACAAGACGCTTTGCCGCCTGTAGACATGCCACCCGCAGCACAGAGACCACAGAGGAGGGAAGGACCGCCCCCTCGCGCACGAGCCGTCTCTTCATTAGGCGAGCGGCCGGCCAATCACCACAGACCGACCCAAGAAGGGTATAAAAGAGGGAGCACGAACCACCGAAGGCAGTCGCATCTTACATGCCACTCAGTTGAGTTCCAAGAGCAGTTCGTCTCCGAGTAGCGAAGTGGATTCCTGCTGTCACTGAAAGGTTCAGCTGCGGTAGATTTCTCTACCCTCAACACCACTGCAAGCTACAGCTCCAGGCCCGGAAGACCAGCGACCGCCGGATCCCTTCCAGAAGCGCCCATCACGACAGTGAAAGCCTTCTCCGCCAGCTGTCCAAGCCTCGCCAACCAAGAGCCGCTTTCCGAGGCGTCGTCACCTGCATCAACGACTCTCCCCACGGAAGCTAGTGCTCTTCGGTTCTCTCCTACACGCCCTTCAGGCTTTCTAGGCACAGGGTGTTTCAGCTACCATTGTTGGCGTATGCCAATAAACAACACAGTATATCATTCCTTTCTTTTTCTTCACGCATCGTACCCTTCCATTGTTGAGAAAACCCATCCGCCTGTAAGACACCTGGGACCCCTGCATCCCATAGGATCGCACCGGGAGTTTGAAATCGGGTCGTCTTAATCTACAACTGGGAGGAGGCGTAAGCCGCGTGCCTTCCAGATTTTCTACATTACTCCCTCTGGAGGTAGCACGACTACACTGTGCTCTTTCCGAT
>PNEQ01128945.1:30486-45077 GCA_003012365.1 Medauroidea extradentata
CAGAACAAACTCCAGGCCAGCACAAGCCATAGAGAGTGACTACGTATATACGCGCAGCCACCCGCTCAGCAATAAAGCCGCGCACTTTCACGCAGGGTTTTACCCTAAGTGGGAAGGACCCCAAGAAGTAATTGAGCAGAGAGGAAACACTCTTTGGGTGCGAGATGACTGGGGGAAAATAACCAAAGTGAGCATCACTGACACCAAACCAGCCCCAGCTCCACCTAGCTCGAACCCAGCAAACCAAACTCCGTTCAGCGAACAGGAGGGAGTAAGCATGGAACCTAACCACGCCGACAGCGGGCACAAGCTCCACCATCCATGCCTACACCACCCCTCGAGAGGACGAGCAACCAGGTGACAGACGAGATCCAACGGCCAGACTCCACTCTGAGCTTCGAGCCCCGGTACACACATGAAGCCGCCCTAACCTTCGCTGGGCAACATCCACCCTGCTCCCGGTCGGCCAGTCCAGATCAAGAGAACACTACAGACTCGCCTACAGCACCGCCCGCTCAGCCACAGCAATCGCCACCTGCTCCAACGCAGATACCGCTGCCCATTCGGACGCAGCCACCCAGCAAATAACCCTCCTCTTCCCAGGCTGAGAGGAAATATGTTCCGCCGCCGAGACGTATCCAGCCGTGGAGAAGCTGCCGAGGGCCACCAGAGCAACAAACTACACACTACCGAGAGACCTCGTGGCGTAAATCATCACCAGCCCAGCAGGACAGACACTGTGTGCAAACGACCTAAAGTCTTTTGTACCCACTCAGTGCACAGACACTGTTGCTGATGACGGACGCCGCAGCGTTCGCTGCACCGTCATCCAGCCCGCTGAGTGCACCCAAGCAAGTGCTACGCCAGTAAGTACCCAACCAGTGCGACGGGATAGGTTAGCCTTGTTTTGGGTACCCTAGTGATAGTTAGGTTTAGTTAGTGCTACGAACCCTTTTTTTTAGTGTAAGTTGAAAGCAGAGTAACCCCATGCCGCATCCCCGCGGATGCCAGAAAGAAGACAGTGCTACGTCACCACATCATCCTGCAAGTAAGTTCTTCAATTACTGTTAAGCAAGAGAGATGTGTGATTTTGGTTTGTGGCTATGTGTCTCATTTTTACCGTAGCAACAATACGCTGGCAGTAGTTCAGTTGAGGAGCTCCAACGGGATTTGAACCCGAAATTTACCCTTTGACCACAGCAATAAATTGGCATGGCTTAATTGAATTGGAATAGCAGACACCTCAGTAAAGTCAGTAATTTCTGAGCCAAGTAATTTACCTGTTTGTTTTGTTGTATCTAGTATCTGCCCCGAGATACATCCCCTGTCATGCTACAAAGTCCAGCCCAGGTTTGGTGTCACGAATAATTTCTCTGACGAGGAACCAGTAAGCAAGTGAGCAGTTCATGTAAGAAACCACTATGTTGTTGCCTTAGCAGGAGTTAAGTCATTTCAGTACTTGGTATTGTGTTGTCATTTCTTGCCACAATACGCTGGCTGTAGTTCAGTTGAGTAGCATACCCTAGG
Organism: Medauroidea extradentata; assembly: GCA_003012365.1. Classification (NCBI taxonomy): domain Eukaryota; kingdom Metazoa; phylum Arthropoda; class Insecta; order Phasmatodea; family Phasmatidae; genus Medauroidea; species Medauroidea extradentata. Next base: position 32,014 of record PNEQ01128945.1, read on the forward strand.
AATTGACCCAACACATCCCCTGATACCTTTGCTGATGACGAGAGCTATAGGTGATTCGGAATAAAGTGAACACTCAAAAAAGCCCTGATTAATTTCTACTTCCTGCCTGTTCATATCTTTTTGCCGATGTTAACACAAATATTGCCACGTGCTTTTATTTACATAGGGCCGTGCAATGTTTACAACTACATTAAACTACTCCTATAAATTTTAGCTACAATATCTACTAATTAAATGCACGGGGGCTGAATGTAATATATAAAAAAGTAATCTTAGTTATAAATACCTGCGAGTTAATGTCTGGTTTCTGTCCATCAACTAATCTAAACAACACGCGCTATTGCCGTTACACATCTCGTAAATGAGGGCATATTTTATTTGAATTTGTAACGCAAAACCGCCACTACAACAGACATGACACACGCTATTCAATAATTCAAGTTTCGTTCAGTTCTACTGCCACGAACAACGACAACGCACTTCAGAAACAATAATTAACGTATTTTCTTAACATGTGAAATAAAATGTATGTTGTTTTTAGGCTGGCAAACGTAAAACATAATTTACAGAGTACGGATGGTTTCACATTATTTCGGCAATGATACTCAAAGTAACTTCCAATACTTTTGAATGTGTATATACTCAAAACGGGCAAACGCACGCAAATGATGCAACCAAATATACAACTTGGCGGCGAGAACCTAACTCTGATGCCACCTGTTGGTGGAGTTTTGAACTGTCTGAAGCGCGGAGCAAGCTGTATCGACCACAGCGAGTCGAGGTCGAAGATAGCGTCACATAATTCTCGCGCCAATCAAGTCTAATTATAATGTATGTATGAATGTCAATAAGATCATAAGTAAATATTTTGAAGTGTATTAAATACAGACAGGTCGAGTTCGTCATATGTTATTTCACTAATGTTGTATTCAAATAGGAAAATACACGGAACTACGTACAATAAATCGCTGCCAACCATGCAAGCAGTAAAGTAACTCTTGTTAGTGGTGATGTATATGCAGTAACGGCTAGTGATTTTTTGAAAGGTTAAATCTTTAGTGCTCACTTTATTCCGAATGGCCTATAATCAACTAATGTAGGAACAAGCTACTCGATACAACTTGTCTAAATGTGCCAGTTAAAACCCTGTATAAACAACTCTGTTCTTTCGTGTAAAAAGTAAGACGTATTTTGCCAAATGCAGCAACAATACGAGCCCGCAAAATATGGACTATGGACATGAGGAGTACCTCTTAAATGGGACGAAGAGCTGCCAGTGTAAATTGTATATAACAGTGTAAAATGTGTTGTATTGTTGACCAGAGTCTAACCATGTAGTATTTTCAAGTTGCAGATTTGTGTAACGACTGTATCACCCGAATTTGGTGCCTGCCAAATGTAAGTAAAGCCAACAACACTTAAAGTAACCACTGTGTAAAAGAGCACTAGCAACCGCATATTTTAATTGTATCTCCTTCCCCAAGATAGCTAGCTTTGCATTGGAGAGTTCAATACGTCAATACAGGGCACCGCATGTGCACCTTAGACTGAGGGTCATCTCCAAGAGCAAGAGGCTGGGCGAAGAGAGGACATCCACCCTGAGAGAGAGATGAGAGCTTCAAGAATCTACACCAGAAGAACATGGAGCAGAACAGTCCAGACGAGGCGTCGGCTGTTCGAGCAGGGGGGTTTGACGCATGCTTGCAGCGTCTTGAGCTGTGAAGCCGCCGCCTCATCCTGGCCTTTCCATATTCCCGCACCCATTGTTAATCCTTTTTACCCTTATTACTCCCGCACACGTCAATGCACTTTAACCAGACTCCAAATATTTAATATAAAGCCTACCTAACCCATCCTTAGTTATCCTTCGTTCACAAAAACCCTGGGCAAGGATAATTTAACGTATTTTTCCTACAAGACGCTTTGCCGACTGTAGACACGCCACCCGCAGCACAGAGACCACAGAGGAGGGAAGGACCGCCCCCTCGCGCCTGAGCCGTCTCTTCATTAGGCGAGCGGCCGGCCAATCACCACAGATAGACCCGAGAAGGGTATAAAAGAGGGAGCACGAGCCACCGAAGCCAGTCGCATCTTACATGCCACTCAGTTGAGTTCCAAGAGCAGGTCGTCTCCGAGTAGCGAACTGGACTCCTGCTGTCACTGAAAGGTTCAGCTGCGGTAGATTTCTCTACCCTCAACACCACTGCAAGCTACAGCTCCAGACCCGGAAGACCAGCGACCGCCGGATCCCTTCCAGAAGCGCCCATCACGACCGTGAAAGCCTTCTATGCCAGCTGTCCAAGCTTCGCCAACCAAGAGCCGCTTTCCGAGGCGTCGTCACCTGCATCAACGACTCTCCCCACGGAAGCTTATGCTCTTCGGTTCTCTCCTACATGCCCTTCAGGCTTTCTAGGCACAGGGTGTTTCAGCTACCATTGTTGACGTATGCCAATAAACAACTCAGCACATCATTCCTTTCTTTTCTTCACGCATCGTACCCTTCCATTGTTGAGAAAACCCATCCGCCCGCAAGACACCTGGGACCCCTGCATCCCATAGGATCGCACCGGGAGTTTGAAATCGGGTCGTCTTAATTTACGACTGGGAGGAGGCGTAAGCCGCGCGCATTCCAGATTTTCTACATTACGCCCTCTGGAGGTAGCACGACTACACTGTGCTCTTTCCAAGTGGTGTCGGGTTTTCTTTGACTTGACTGGGAGAGGTGAAAAGGCATAGGGACGTGCTGAGGTGCACTTCTAGCGCTCCTCGACAAGTCCGCCTGCCCAGCGCCAACAATAGAGCCGTCGCATTAAGGCTTTCCATGCCACAACGAGCGATCCTACGGGATTCCAGTTTCCAGCAAGCCGCTAGCCGTAGCATCCTATCTTCTTCTGAACCACAGTCAGGCTATGCCTAAGAGGTCAGGTAGGAAGTTGAAGGCCCGACAGGAGTTTGCCAGGTTGGTACAGAAGGCACTGGAGGTTAGGGATCCGGAGACAGGAGTGTATTGGATCCAGAGGGAGGTTTCCGCCGCCGTTCGATGAGGGACACCCCTCAACGGCCACGCCATTGTCCGGCTGGCGCTACAGTCCCCTGGTGGATCAGCCTTTCTTAGCACCCCCTCCTCGACACCCGTTTCCGTCTCCACCCCATCCTCGCCTTGTGAACCCTCATCCGACGCAACTCCTCACCCAGGCACTTCCGTGCTATCCTGTCCGGGGCATCAGCACCCCATTGTTGCCACTTCTTTCCTTCCACCTTCGGTTACACCTACTGTGGAAGAACAACCTCCAGTGCAGTGCTAGTTTCCCTCGCTGTAATAGCCTTTACTGGGTGGGGAGAGTCCGACGAGGAAGACGGCGGTCGACGCTTCGGGAATGCATCCTGGGAGTGGAGCACGCCGCCATCTAGCCATCGCGCCCTCGCCGACAGACTACTCATGCCGAGAGGTTTCAGCTTACCACCGTGACCTGCACCGCCCAAAACCTCACCCCCACCCACGACAGCCTAATGATGTCTGGCCTGACGACAGTAATGGTCACCCCTGTATCTACAACCATCTGACTGGGTACATCATCCAGGCTGCCCTCTACCAGCAATGCCTCAATTTCCTGTTTCACCGAATGTACTAGAAGGAATTGTGGGGCCTTACCTCCAGCAATCACCAACCTTCGCCCCTCCAGACCAGTGTCTATATGTTCCCCGAGTTTTTGAACTAATTTATTGGTCTCACCTGGCTCTCTGTCCTGATTTCTTCGCCGATACTCTCGGCACTGGGCTCTCAGGTGTCTATGTCATCCACACTCCCAGCACTCTGGCCGCTTTCCTGGTCAAGGGCGGTGTTCTGAAACACCAACTCTGCTGGAAATGACGCTAATTGCTTTCTTAATTTCCTTCAGGGTATTCTCAATGCTGTTCCCCTCTTCTTTGCTTGTTAATTTCGCTGCTCGCACCATAAGCCGATTCGCTGGCACCTGCCTTGCTAACTTGACTTCCAGTGCACTGGCTAGAGCATCTTGCACGGTACGAGGCGCTGCCAGGCGTACTGCTTGTCGCACCTCCAAGTCTGCAATGGCAAGTACATCTCGCACCTCCTGTGGACATCCCTTAAGTGACATTTGGGCTAGTCTCACAATGTCCTGCCAAAGTTCCTGAAGTGACACCCCAGGTCGCTGGCTACGGCTTCAAAGTTGGGCATGGTGGGCATGTCGTAAATAGCGGTCCCCGAAGCGCAGCTCTAGGGCAGCGACTAACGTAGAATACTCAAGGCGATGTCGTTCAGGCAAAGATTGAAGTATACTGAGTGCAAGACCCCTCAACACTGCTGCCAGGTAGTAGGAACGTTGCTCTTCTGTCCAACCATTCAGGGTTGCCACAATATCATATTGATGCTGATATTCAAGCCAAGGAGTTTGGCCATCATAAGTGGCAGGCTTGATTGTAACACCCTTTCCAACCCCAGGCATGGCAACCTCAGCTGTATTCACGTGCTGTGATACTCCTACCGCTGATCCTGATGTCGCAGAACATCTCCCGTCGTTACCCTGATGTATCGGCTCTGGCTTCATTGAGCCGCTATCCCGACACACAGATGGCTGACCACCTGCCTGTCGCTGTAGAAATTTCTCCCATTCTGTCCTAAGACACTCACCTCTTTCTGCAGGTCGTCTTTTACACATACAATTTTCTTTTCGACATTTTCACTAACACTGTCAATTCTATGGTCCACCAATTCACTGACATTTTCAATTCTTTGGTCCACCAATTCATTGACATTGTCAATTTTTAGGTCCACCATTTGAGAAACACTTTCAACTTTCTTGTCCACGTACTCTATTTTAGTATGCACTAGCTCACTAATTTCCTCTATCTACTTGTCTACATTCTCATTAACACAGCCTATTTTCCTGTCTACATTTTCATTAACACTGTCTATTTTCTTGTCTACATTCTCATTAACACTGTCAATTTTCCTATCAACACTGTCTATTTTCTTGTCTACATTCTCATTAACACTGTAAATTTTTGTATTTATACCACTTATTTGGCTACTTAGTCCCTCTATTAGGGCTCGCAAACCCTCTAACACACTAGCCATTTTTCTTGTAAACATAAACTTATAACCTAAAATTTCGTACCTAATAAAACTTAACAAGTCTAACAATCTACACCTAAATTTAACATCCTTTAAAAAAAGTTAATTTAATTTTAAATAATTGCCTCCATCCCACTTCTGACACCAGTGTACATGTTGGGGCAGCTAAGTTTGGGGATGGAGGTCTTTGATAAAAGGAAGAAAATTAATAAAGCTAACCTAGTTTATTTACAACTATCTATACAAAAAAAAACCTATGTCAATAATGATTTATCACAATAGATATCAAACAAAACCAATAACTAGTATTTATATACACGTTATAAAATGCATCCTCATAAGTTCTATGTATATGGAAAGTCTTACCAGTCACTCACAATGGTAGACCCAATGAAAGAATACCGATGAATCTTTTGTGGCCTAGAAACACCTTCTTCCTACTACTTGCAGTGGTCCAACTCGATGGACACCCTCAAACACTTGTCACAACCCAATACCTCTTGCCACTCGTCACTATCACTCGAACTCACACCAGGCACCTGCCAGCTAAAAAATCTGTCGCCTCTGCCGCAGCACCTCCTTATATAGGTACCCACTCCAACATCTAGAATTCTCTCGGCAAGTCTTTGATCTCCAACCTCCTGGAAAGGTGTCGCTTCAAAGTCAAGTACCACCCCGAGAAATAAAGAATGAACAAAAACACTCCAGATCATGATATCGCCTTCTGTTACTCAATATTGGATGCAGGTGGTCGCCACCGCACATGGGCGGCACAATGTACGCCGAACCTCTTTGTAATTGCAGCTGCTTTATCAGCTTACACTACTCTCTAATTACTGCGAGGTGCAGGTTGTTATCGTGGAGTAATACAATCCATGCAGCACACAAGGAGGTCTTTTAGAACTGCCGCCACTGTATTGTATTTTACCGCTCTGCCAGACAGCCACGGCGCCAAGGAGTGGGTGGGAAGGGAGGTGTCCTAGCTCCGCTGCCACTGTAACATACTACACCGCCCAGCCAAACAGTCGCGACTTGCAACAATACAATGGCTGCAAAAGCCTGCGAGCGGTGATACATTTTATGAGTGAAACATGTTGCACACGAACACTGGTTTTTTTTTTAGGATATTTCTTGAAGAAAATTGTTTTATCCCATACATTTTGAGTACAGTTGAATATTAATTTAAAATAATGGTGTTTGATTCTGCCACACAGCACTTTCCTTAGGTTTGGCTATATGAACACGATAACAATACAGCCAAATACACGTGCACACTAATTGTACCCACATCTTATGCAAGCACTGTTAAAACAGGCTGCTAATCATGGCTGAGCAAGGCTCTAACCAAGGCACAAATCCACTCAACACACCCACCAAAGAGAACGCACAACACTATAATGAAAACAACAACAGAGGTATAACAAATAGCTACAAAGAAATCTAAATCAAGATCCTTTACAAAATAGCGTGTACAAGAGAACAGTTAATACCCAAACAGTAATCAAATTGGGCTCAACCCAATGTCACAATATCATTAAGCTGTAAATAGGAAAAAAACTGTTGAATTCATCACATGACACATTATAATGGGAAATGGGCGACTCATACGCGCTCCACAATTAATTAACAAGACACAGGGACACATACCCCGGATGTGCTAAGCCCACGGCCGCGACGACACAACCCTGACGTATAACAACGACAATATTAAACCAAGCAAAATAAACCAAACAAACGCAGAAACTATAAACGGATAACATAGGTATAAAATAATAAATTTACCAAAGAAATGACCATGGAGTGTCGTCGCGTTCGCGAGCCAACACAACTGCCCACGAGTGGGCCCGGGAAAAGACTGACTGGACGCTACACTCGGATAACCCAGCCGGTGCGGAAGGAGAAAAAGGAGAAGGGGGGTAAGGAGGGCGAACACAAGCAAAGCCGACAACTACCGAGCGTAAACAAAGTCATCCAGGTGGGGCGGTCAAACAATCATATTGACGAGGCACTCAAGTTTATGCCCAGGTAACGTCACGGAAAATCCTTTATATATATAGTAAAACACTGAACTTCTTCAGAAATACCAGTCTTGTGAGTCACCAACTCCCAGTACATAATATAATAACAATGAGTAAATAAATGTGAACTAATTTAAACAATTTGGTTTGTTCCAAAAATATTTATTATAGATTTTAAAACTCATTTATTTTGTATTAGCTTTGTATATAGTTAAGTTTTAGGTTATGGCTTAGTCGCCAATTCATATGTTATGGTATATGTACAGCGCTTGATTTTTAAATAGATTTTTTGAACTTATTGTTTGTATTGTGGGTGAATAGGCTTGGCGCAAATTAAGAAATATATTTTTGTCACTTGAAACAATGAATATGGCCTAATTTCAACTGATATTTAGTTTCAATATGTATGTTGCCTGCCTCATAACACACTAAAATATTGCATCAATATTGACTGTCGCATCAACCATCTGAAACACTATGACGGGCGATAAAATGAACCATACTCACATTTTTTAATGAAACATCTTTCCATTGACATGTCACTCTGATGACTGTGAAAGTAAGAACCATGCTCAGCCGACCGGAAGGTTTGGGCGATACTAACAGTTGAAGTCTATGGAAGGACATGAGACGTAGCACCAGAACGCACAAGGTCCTCTTGCATGCTACTAACTCTTCGCAGCCTGTCTGAACATCAAACATTGCACTCTGCTGTTTCCACACTCAGCAGCCAGTCAGCCCTAACAAAATGTTTCGACAGCCAAGACAAGGTGGCACAGCTCCGTCTAACTCAACTACAAACCAATTAGTTCAATGTTTGTTTGCCAGGCGAACTGCTCTTTAACAAAACCAGCACAATTTGCAAAAATACCAAATTCCATGTGACCTATTTCCAAAAAAATTTTCACATAATTTTCATCATTTGCTGTGACTCATGCAATCGCATGGTTTATACAAACGAAAAAACTATGGTTTTATTTTAAAAATATATTATTTTTAGATTAGCGATGATTGCAACTGACTCAAAAGTAAAAATTGCTTTAGTAACGCAATTTCGGAGGTAATTTTACAAAGTAATTCTCGGGCGCCATGAGGCATCGTAAAATCAGAGTTATGCTGTACTTAGAACAAACATTACTCACAAGAGACTTGACGGCAGCTGGTAGGTTGATGTCGTGCTTCCTCCCCAGCAGGTCTTCAAGACGGCCCGGGGTCGCCACCACAATGTTGGCTCCCCTGATACGGAAGTTGGTCACGTCCTCTGTGACACTGTGGCCACCCACCAGAAGCAGCTGTGACCATGGTAAGTGGCGCAGAAAGTGTTCCAGTACCTCACTGATCTGCATTGCAAGTTCCCGTGTTGGAGACACAACAATCGCACCTACTTCATGAGTTTTCAGTTTCTCCTTGCGCCTCTGCAATGACAAGCACTCGCTTCTGAATATATGTCACACCTATACTGCATTTATTACAAACATTAAACAACTAACTGAAATTATTTACAAAAGATGGTTTAAATGACACCAGGTAAGTATACTAATTAATAAGATAATTACAGTTTTTAGCCTACTTTGCTTTAGTAAAAATATCCTAACAATATTGTGCATATATGTAGCCTATGAATGTATGCATGTATGTATGTATGTATGCATGCATGTATGTATGTTGTTTGTATTTATTTATGTATGTACGTATGTCCCCAACAACTAATGTTTTATACAGTATTCGGTACTATATGAAATTATGACATCATGTTATGATATGACTGGTGAACGCTACACTTTATTTATAACAGTATACTCAACGTACAGTAAACGTCCGATTATCCATGCACCTATTAACTGGTCATCGGAATATCTGTGCGGCTTTCTGTACGCTGAAAAATGTTAAAACCAAAATTTTTGTAAAAAAAAACCTTTTGGAACATAAAGAGCGTAAATTCTTGCGTGCAAGAATGGATTAACGAAAATACAACATTAATTTTTCTCGTGTTTACCATGCACCCCGCATATATTTTCATTTATTTTGGTGAAAACGTTATGATATACAGAATTTGTAGGCAAAGCCATAAGACGTTATGATATTTGAGTTAATTATAAATAAATTAATTAATTGAATTTTTTTTTTTACATTTTTATATTAACAAATGTGCTATTTTCAGGTTATCCGTTTTTCTGGATTATATGTACGTTGCGCGGCACTAATTAACACGGATAATCTGGAGTTTACTATATTACTTTATATACTATAACAATGTTAAATCTTCAGTACACACGGCCATGAATCAGAGCAGAGAGAAGTAACAGTTGTAATTGTGCTTAATGCCACTGGAGTGTACCAGCACTGCTTGTTGCTACAATTTCTGTAGTGCAACACGTGCCACCACATTTGATCGTTTTCCATTTTAAGTAAAAAAATTTTTTATTTTTATTTTTTTTTTTTTTCAGTTTTATGCATTTGACAATGATTTACCAGAACAGATATTAATGATTTTTATTGTATTTTTACACTTTTAAAACATTTGTTTGAAATGTTTCTCCACAGTGTTGTGAGCTGACCCACCCATGGATCATTTACAATATTTCTATATATATATAATGGCAGGCGGCTTGGTAACTAGTACACCTAGTGACCGAGGGGCAAACTAGGGCGTGGCAGGAAATTTGAAAAGTTGTGTATGTAGAGACTGTCTGGATTTTTGTGATGTACTAATGGGCTAGTTCAAGAATCTCAGTTCTCAGTTCTGAACTATTGTCTGAGAGTCATGACACCACTTTGGTCTTATAACATAAATCAATAAATTAGTTTTTGTGATGCTGTACGTGCTGTAATTGGTTCATCCTGAAGGTTTAGGCTGGAAGCCGGTTATGACTTGCTTAGTATCGGCCCCGTGACCACTCATCCTCCTCCAATGTGTTTGTAGTGAGGCAATGTATTCAGCATTACTACGTGTGCACTGTAGTGTGTCGTATCAAATACGACACGACTTAAATAATATACATATTAAATTTTTTTAAATTTATATTTCCTAAATTCTGGCTAATTAAGTTTTTTGCATTGTTATTAACTTGTTTAATTTAGCCTAAATTAACAATAATAACTGTTATTGAGTAATTCTAATTTGTTAACGACATTTCAGAAAGTTCACATTGAATTACAGCTATTCTTTCTTGTTACATTTGTTTGAGCCGACACTAGTCGCGCTACAGTGTTTTTTTTTAGCAAGACAGTAGCCGCTGAGCTTTACATTTCTCTGTCAGTTCTGTCGTACCTCCGACTTCGTGCCACGTGCTGTTGTCGTTGCAGTGCGTGATTTCTGTATTTCACTGTGTGATTTCGATGCAGTTTAGCGATTCTGTTCACATGATTGTCGCATGCTACTGTGCTTCAATGCGCACTTGGCCGATGTTGGTACTGTTGCTGACCATTTTCGATGCTCTTTTGTTCAATGTTCCTGCAGCTTCTTCCGTTGTATTTCTTAACATTTTGCCGTCAACTACCGTATCGTCAAGATGAGTGTGTTTGGTGTTCCTGCCTTTTTGGCAGATCTTGGCACTTGAGTTGCCATTATTTGACCTTTTTTATAATGTAGCAAAATTTATATTGTACCGTAGTAGAAAAACTGTAGTGCTACATTTTTTAAAAAAATTTTTCGTGGTTGTTTTGTCTGTAATTTCAAGAGATTATCTTTGCCCTCGTCTGGTGAGTGATTTTCCTACGAGAGGTTTTATGTTCTATTAAAATTTTCATCTTCTTTAATTTTTTTTTATAATTACTTTGTAGTGAGGGTTCTCGTTATGGAGTATTCACGTCCTTGCCGATTCTCAACCCAGCGTATTCTCATCCTGGCCTATTCATGTGATGGCCTATTCACGAGCTGACCTGTAGTCTCAACCACAGATGTCCAGTCATTCTGGCCTATTTTGGGGCCTTTTCTTCGCCTTTTCGTCTTCTTTGTTTTGGCACTGTAACTGGGAAACATGAAGCTACCCCAGCGTGCTGTACTCTTGTACTGCGGGACTTTGAACAGATAAGCAGCAACTAAATTTTTTTATTTTAATCTATAAATTAACAGTTGTCACACTTACCTTTTTATGTAATATTTTGTACGTTTTTAATAATTAATTTGAATTTAATAACAATTTAAAATTTTATAAGGCCTAATGGATGCATCCAATTACTTGTAACTTAGTTTTTTATTAATTTATTACACCATTGATTCAGACTTACAGTAGTTATTTAGCCTATAGAATGGGCATTTGTTGTTTCAATAATTTTATTGAGAATTTAAGAAAAATAATAATTGTATAATCAATTCACTATTTTCATTTAACTGTGCCTGTAAGATTTGAACTTTTTATAATTTCAGTACAATTTCAGTACTAATGGACTATTCATCAATGTCAATAACGTTGTGAATTTTATTAAAAAAAAAAAAAAAAAAAAAAAATTAATATTGCAGTAAAAATTAAATTATCATTTTGAGCAACCACAAATTTCAATGTTCTCATTTAATATATTTTCCTCTGGTGTATAATTTTTATCATGGCGAGAGAGACAGGGTGGCTACAAATTGCTGGGAATATAATTCCCTGACTTTTCTCACCCAAATTGAAAATTTTCCCCGACCTAATAAATTTTTTTAAACACAATTTTTTATGCTTTATAAAAGAAATCATTCTTTTCTTTGCCCAATTCAATGCACTTTGCACATAGTACAATTTTTAATGTACTACTAATATAACATTTGTGTTGTTTCTAAACCATTCTTGTAACAGGGCAAATTAAAAATCAAGTAAATATTATGGATAAACGCCATAGCAGCAAACTGCGAGTCAAAGAAAACCAGACAGTAAACAACCAAAAGCATCCTTTTGCTTGTCTGCATGTATTGTCTGGTTTTATGTGACCATTTGCTGCAATTATGTATGTCCAAAATACTTCTACTATTTGTAATATTTGCATGAAAAACACATGCCTCAGAAAACACTGATTGCATAGTAAACACACCAACAACATAATTTGTGTGCTCTATTTTTGCAAGTTTATTATGTATGCCTGTAATAAAATAAAAATTAGAACTGAAAGTTACTACTCTTAAGAAAATTTTGACTGAAAAAATTTACAGTAATACCTAACTTTAGGGTTCTCACAATCGACAAATTAAAATGCCTACTAAGTGAATAAAATATTTGTGTAAAAACTTCTTATCTCAGGAGAAACAGATTCATTACATAGTTTACACAATATAAACAAAATATACTTTACGTACTCTAATCCTGCATGATGAAATAAAATAATTAAATCAAAATTACAACAGACAGTTGCAACTCAAGTAATTAATTTAAATTGATGTCAAAAATTCAGAGTAATACAATTGTTACATTGGAAAATTAAATTTACAATTTCATGTAGTACACAATTAAATTATGTGTGGAGAAAATTCTCATCCCATAATAAACATATTTAATGATTACATACTACCTACAGTCAAAAAGCCAAGTACAGTCAACACTCGTTTTATCTGCCCTCCATTCAGCGGACTTCGTATTCAGACATGCCAACTTTTTAAAATACCAATCAGTACAATCCCCAAAATTAAAAAAAAAAAAAAATGCGCGAAATTCACGCGGCAAATTCTTGTGCACATTTCACCAACATACTATTTAAAAAAAATATTAATTAATGCTACTTTCAATGAAAACATAGATGCAGTGTCAATTTTCATAGTCATGAATATAATATTGAAACTCACCTAATTTCCTTTGACAGGGCAAGATGGTCAATAGTTGAGAGGTAAACTGTGGTATGACAATCCATTATACTAAATATATAAATTAAATTTAGCAGAATAAAGTACCTACACCTCTAACAAAAAAAAAAATATTTACACTTTTCAGATAAATTTTTCACTTGAGATACTCTTTCTTTAAAGATGATGCTGTAGTAGT
>PNEQ01128946.1:0-19227 GCA_003012365.1 Medauroidea extradentata
AAGTTGTAAGGCTGCCAATGACCGGCGTATGTGGTGTATTATCGCCCCTCCGCGCGACGAAGTTGTAAGGCTGCCAATGACCGGTGTATGTGGTGTATTATCGCCCCTCCGCGCGACGAAGTTGTAAGGCTGCCAATGACCTGCGTATGTGGTGTATTATCGCCCCTCCGCGCAAGCCACTCAGCTGGCGTGCAGTGTTTTATTATTATCCCTTTACCTGTGGTGACCACATTATTTTATTTGTGGGCAGCAGAGTTCAAAGTCTTAACACTCGTTTCTATTGAGAGTTTCAAATCCGGTTATTTTTCCATGTACGGCAGACTGAAAAAGCTATTTCTGGCCACTTCGAGGGGCCCGAAAATGATGTTGCTAATAAACGTGTCGAAGTAGAACTATAGCGACTTATTTTAAAGTGTGTGTTCTTTTCGTAGATATACAAATATAATGCGGGTCAAACAGTTTCGTGGAGAAAGAATAGTCGCTACTAGTTGCAACACACTATAAGCGCAGGTCGGGAGTTCCCTGAAAGGACAGCGGTGGAGTATCGTTGAAGAGTAGTTCAATAGCGACTGTGCTGTGGTCGCGAGTGACATGAAGGTATCAATACAACCTGCCAGCACGCTATCTCCTCATTGTTATAACTCACACATGAGCATGGTAAGGGAGGGAGGATGGTAGGTAACTTCGTACTGGGCACCGTCACCCAACATAACTGCGCTCGTGTATTAAATACTCTGCTCAACTAAGTCTACCTCGTACCAGTTACAAGACGAGGCCAGTCAGCTGGATGTGGCGTCTACGATATACATTAAAGCTCGGCTTCAGTCGCCATATTGAACTTTATTATTTTTCACTTTTTTGAAATTATATGAATAACATTGTTAAATCGGTGTTTATACCACAAATTCTGTTTACTTACCGCTACACTACAAGCATCGCAGTCAGTCGGGCAAAATAAGAGTTTAGAACAATTTACCACACACATTGCGATAGAGCTGGTCGTGTATAGTTAGGTCGCAGTCAGTCGGGCAAATTAAGAGTTTAGAACAATTTACCACACACATTGCGATAGAGCTGGTCGTGTATAGTTAGGTCGCAGTCAGTCGGGCAAATTAAGAGTTTAGAACAATTTACCACACACATTGCGGCGTAATTATAACTTAACAGCTATGTCTAATGTAGTGTAAATAGAATTTGCTGTATTTAACATTTTTATCAGAATTTCAAAAGAGCAAAAAATAATAAAATTTAATATGGCGACAGAACAGAGCCTTAAGGATGTTCAAGTGCGATAAAATCATAATTTTATATTTATATGAAATAGTGTTAGTTTTGTAGACTATACTTGTGAGTGCAGTTTCCTCTTACTAGACAATTTTAACTCGCACAGTTTTCTCATAATGGCGTTTCAAAGTCAAAATGTGCATGTTCTGCTGCCATGCAAATAGTGAAAACCAATTGACTTACGTAAGTGAAATAATTCACTGTGAATAAACATGCCACGAGCAAAGTAATAAAACATTTTTTAAAAAATCCCGTGAACTATTTTGTATTTAAAAAAAAAGGCAGAATTTTCAACTTTTTTCTTGCACTTTTGCGATTTTTTAAAACATTCAAAATAATACGTTATCGTCTATTGAATTATTTATTGCATAGCTCATGGAATGTAATATCCCCGTGAATTATTTTATTCAAGTAGGTCAGTTGGTTTTCACTAATTGCATGGCAACAGAACAAGCAAATTTTGACTTTGGTGCACCGTTATGGGAAAACTCATGTTTCGTAAGAGTAAAATGTACTCACAAGTATCGTCTACAAAACGAACACTGTTTAATATAAATACAAAATTATGATTTTATTGCACTTGAACACCCTTAAAGGGGTTGACTGGGTGAACACAGTTTGTGCTTTCCAGGCCTAGAAATGCGGAAGCAATAAGGACGACACAGCACACGCCTCACCCTAGCATCTAGTCCTAGTCGCTGAACTGGTGTACTGCCTTCTCCCAGACAACTAGCCTCTATGAGACATTCTGTGGTGACCTTAGCATTTTATGATGTCATATTAAAGTGTGTTACACACGCCTATACATTTCAAAAAATTCTGCGTAACGATTTTTACACCAAAAATTGACTACACCTATGCCTATGTTTATTTTCAAGCTAATGGAAATAGCCTAAAATACTATTTTAGACCATTTCCGGCAGCTTGAAAATAAACATCGGAGAGAAATGGAAGACCTGAAAAATGAATGCACATGACTATATTTCTTTGAACGACATTCCTTAGTAGTTATTAATTACGTACGTTGAGCAGTTTTCAAATAATCTTGTAACGGCCGGAATTCTGTACACCGCGCGGCAATATGGGCGGACATCCACGTTGATATATAGGTTATATTCCTCGAAACTGATAGCTGCATTGAAAATAATTTTTCAAAGAATATACGAAAAATTATATCTGTGATTTTATGGTCTACATTTTCCAATTGTAAATAATTCAGTAATATAACTAATTCGGCAATTATTAACATTCTTATTAATTTGGTTGACATTTACCAAGAGAAGCTAAGAAAAATTAAAATGTCGAGTTATATGTTGGGTACAGTTTTCTGTATATAATGTACTGCTATTAATAAGTTGTACATAAACGGGTTTTGTGTGAGGGCGTGTGAACCATGGACTGTAAGTAGCCCAGTAAATGAAGGCCAAAAATCGCCTATTGTCGCAACTAATTCCAGGAAAGCTGAATTTTTGTCATTTTTTGGACCCTTGTGAGAGATGGATTCCTTAAAAAGTCCCCGTTTCTCCACCTTGTGCATCCCCCCTTCCTCCTTGGAAGTTTGAAAAAGTTGACTTTCACAGAATCGCTTGCAAGTACGTGAATAATTGCCGAAATAAGTAAATTCTTACCGTATTTTGTTGTAAAAGATCAGTTCTTTAATTTTGTTAATTTTTTCTCTAGCCTAATGTTAGTAATTTAGGCATTTTAAATCATGTACATAAAAAATTGTATTTTTTAAGTCAATGTATTCTTATAGTTCTGCAGTTTTTTAAATAATAGAAATTAACAAAAACACTAACTTCCAGCTTTAAAATGACATATTGGTTACATCGGGGAGTGTACTGGTTACATCTAGGGAGGCGGGAATGCGAGCGCGTGCGTGGCGGCTTGAGTGTTTGGACCTCCTACGTTTGTCTTCCCAGCTTCCCTACGTACTCTTTTAGTAATGAGGTTGTTATTTTTACTGTTCATCACCGAAGTATATTTAAATCTTAAATGTTAAAAGTTAATCTTTATCTAACAGTACCGTCACTATTAAAATGTTGGAATGTTCATTCATAAACTACATAATGGTATTTTCTTGGCTTGTGGGTGTGAGCCACGTCTGGAGATTGTCTTGCGACGTTTCGGCAGTCGTTGCAGCTGCCATCATCATGTAGTCGGAGTCGGAGACCAACTGGCAGATGCAAGAGTTGCAGGTCCTTATATACCCTGGTGTCTGGGTGGCTGCTTCTTGATTGGCTGGGCCTGTCGGCCAATTACAGGCCTGCTTTCACCTGATTGGCCGGGGTGGTTAACCAATCCTGGCTCTCCTGGTGGACCTTCTGATTGGCTGGGTACTTTGGCCAATCGTGTGCTGACTCGCACCTGGTTGGCTGGGTTGGCTGGCCAATCCTGGTGAGTCCCAAGTTGGAATTCTGCTTCTTGTACACCAGGACATCTAGGAAAGATATCTGGCCATCCTTTTCGGTTTCCATGGTGAACTGTATGCTGGAGTGGATGCTGTTGGGTTGGTCCAAAAATTGCTGTGGTCTCTCCTCTCCATGGCTCCAGTTACAAATGTGTTATCCACGTATCTAAACCAGTGAGTAGGTTGGTAAGGGCTGGAGTTTATCGCCCTCTCTTCAAAATTGGCCATGAAGACATTGGCCAGTAATGGCGAAAGAGACGAGCCCGTTGCAGTGCCTTCTTTTTGGATGTACACCTTTCCCTGGTATGTGAAGAAAGTTGAGGTGACACAGTGCTCGACATGCTTCACGAATTCTTTGCTAAAGCTGTCTTCTCCCAGTTGTTCAAGTAGGGTGTGTAGAGCGTCATTAACTGGTACTCTGGTGAATAAGGAGACAACATCAAAACTCACCAATATGTCTTCAGGTTTTAACGAGGTTTTCTTCAAGATTTCCACAAAGTGAGAAGAGTTTTGAATATGAGTAGCAGGTGTGGGTATGGCTGGTTGTAAGAGGTTATTGAGGTGTTTTGCGAGGAGGTGGTTTCCGTATAATGTTATCGCGTTGAGTTTTGTTTAATCACAACCGAAGCAAATTAAAGTATTTTCATTGTTGAAATAGCAATAACTATACAGTTGATGCAAATACTTGAAACCCTGGAATCTCAAAACTGCCGATCGCAGCAAGTAGTAGATGACGGGCGAGTTGATTGGTTCAAATAAAATGTTTGGTTCAAGTCCCGTCATTGTACCATGAATTGATACACGTAACTGTTACTGTTTCTCATATACACAAACGTACACAACTTACGAAAATTGACCATTTCCAGCATGTGATTTCTCTGCCATGTACGGACTTTTCCTCATGTACGGTACGGTAGTTTCACACTAGGTTACTTGTGAGTTAAACTAACTTTGTAGCATTGTATGAGCATGCCTACATGTAAAATTCGCTCTCTTTTGGAATGAGCTGTTCAGAAACTATAGGGTCAGTGTTTAAATTAGTTGGTAACGGGTAATTTAACAATTTTATTGGAATATCAACATTTCGTATATGTTGATAAGAACGCAAGGAAATTACTAAAATACTATTTTTACAGTATGTTCTTCTAGTATTTCACTGTTAAACTTATCGTGTATGCCTATCAATGCGAGATAATGATTCATAACATTACCTGTAGGGTTATTTGAAGTCATGTTGCTGGTTACAAGTTAACGTTAAAATCATTGCTGCTCACTCTCTCCCCACTCTCATCCTTCCTGTTCTTTTATCTCATCCCCATGCCTTGCCACCTCTGCATCTTGCCACCTCTGCGCCCTGCCACCTCTGCGCCTTGCCACCTCTGCGCCCTGCCACCTCTGCGCCTTGCCTCCTCTGCGCCTTGCCACCTCTGCGCCTTGCCACCTCTGCGCCCAGCCACCCCTGTCTTTTTCTGTCTCATTTTCTTGCCTTTCTCTTATCATTTTCTGCCTCTGTATTTCTTTGTCGTCGTGTCTCTGTCTCTTTGTCTTTCTCAGGTTCTCTCGGTCTTTGTCTCTCTCTCTGTGTCTCTCTCTCTGTGTCTCTCTCTCTGTGTCTCTCTCTCTGTGTCTCTCTCTCTGTGTCTCTCTCTCTGTGTCTCTCTCTGTCTTTGTCTTTCTCTGGCTTTCATGTAGTCTGTGTTTCTTAAGTCTCTTACTGATATGTCTGTCTCGTCTATCTCTCTATCTCAGTGTGTTAGTCGTATCTCTATTTCAAACTTTCACTGGCAGACTACCTACCTACCTACCTACTATATTGCCAGACTGCATGCTGAACAATGCGACTGAGTTTTAGAGATATCAGTGTCACCTTTCTTTCATATAAATATGTGTTCTTTATTATTATTGTAAGACATATTAGACTTGCTGTGAACATTAGTGCAATTTAGATAGTGTGAATGAAGGGAAGTGTAGATGAGCACATGAAATGTGAACGAGGCAGTAGTGTGAGTTTGTTGTAATGTGTTGCAGGAAGAAGATCGAACATATCGGCAGAATGACGCAGATGACGCAGGAGGAGATAATCACGAACACTAAGACTGTGGTGCAGGGGCTGGAGGCGCTCAAGAATGAACACAACTCGATCCTGAATGGTCTGACGTCGAGCCTGGAGCTGGCCGCAGAGCGCAGCCATAATGTCGTCGAGGAGAAGAAGGGCCTGGTGCAGAAGTCGCTGGACATGATCGAGCTGGGGCTGGGCGAGGCGCAGGTCAGTCACATTCATCTTCGTACCTCGCTATCCACGGTGTCACATAGTTCTGCAATCTAACGTGAAAACTACTAAAAATACTCTGTGGTCAAAAGTCGTAATGCCCTTTTTTTACGAGAAGAATGGCGCGTTAGTGCGTATAACCAGTGGCGGCTCGTGGGTTGTTGCCAGGAAGGGCTGCAGTTGCCAAGAGCTGTACAGAGTTGTGCGCTGGTTGACTCTACAGCCACTGATGTGCAGGTGTCTTTTACTACTGAGTGGTCACAACAGATCTAGTAGCCGGCAAATATTTCATGATCATTGGTCTACGGCGCGTTCATCAAGAGTGTACAGTTCTGACTATCTGCAGCCCCACCTGGCAACAACCCACGAGCCGCCACTGCGTACAACCTACCCTACATTCCCACTCAATAGTACTTTAGACCTGACTAGTAGACTAAGGCCTGCTGACTCTTTAGTTAAGGTCACTTATAGAGATGGTGTAGTCTGAATGTACGAATTACCTGACACGCTGTATATCCCCTTCCCCCTCAGGGCGATCGCCTCCCACCAATAATATCCAGTATTCCAGTTCGATCCCCGAGGGACTTGTTTTTAAAAACTGCATCACGGGATGCATTTTCCTGTGCGCACGGAGCAAGTACAAACCAATTACTTGGCGGAAGTAACTTTTTTCCCCCAAGCGATATGTAGACACAAAGAGTTTGTCGCGAACAGATTGTTGTATTATTTTATGTCAGTGTCTTGCGTGCAGATGAACAGCTCTTATTATTATATACAGTATTGGCAGCGTGTCTTTGTTCAGACACATCTCTCATTTGACTCAGTCAGGAGGAAGTTATTGTAATACCATACATCTGTGATCTGCCAGTAAAACCCACATCCAGTCGCTGACCATGAAGCAGAACTGCAGATATGCACGGGGCTTTGAAGCATTTCGGCCATAAACTCATGGGTCTAACAACTGGTATTACAGCAGTTGTACATTTTCCTTTGTGAATGGTACATTCTAGGCGCTTCCAACAAGAGGACTTCTCACGATGTACCTACTGCTCGAATTGCCAACATGAAATGCTCAGAAAACCTTGTGACAAAGTAATATTATGCAGTATGTGTGTAGCCGCCTCTAATTGTTTCGTTAAAGGGAAGGGTTTGAAGTGTTTTTTCTTGACGAGTTAATTATTTCATTAACACTTAACATCGCCCAAAGAATCGTAATATATTTCAAGTTATGTTATTGGCCAAAATATTCTTTTTAACTTCATTTGTAAGCGCTTATGTAATATATATCTTAATATTCACTTTGCTAATAAGTGTCCCTTCTTTAGTCGGATTTATTGCTAGGCATTTATTTTCCTTATATATTACGTGAGTGCGCGTGCGTGTGTAGACACATGCATATTAAAATATGTTATGTGTGTGTCTCCGCACATGTACCGTGCAACTTGACAAGATAAGATGACGTGGCTTAGCCAGCGAGTTAAGCCAAGTCACTGTATGCTGACAATGTTTATCGTGCTGTCGGCTTATGATGGACGGGATGTTGTTAATTATCATTGCATGTGTAAGCAGCTGCACACATCTAAGTCACTGGCTCTGTTGACGGTACGTTTGACGCCACGTGACCTGCCAGTAGTTTGCTCGGACCACGTGGCTCAGTAACAAGTCACTTGCTGACGGTTTATCTGCGGTGACTTGTAAGCTGCGTTGTGTGCGCTCATCTACTATAGAGCGTCTCACACTTATATTGCAGTACAAGGTTATATGGACATTCACTCTCTCTCTTAACACACGGTAACTGCCGCTAGCACTGTCCTTGTGTCGGCACGCGCTGTTGCCAATAATCCGCACGTTATAACTGCGAGCTTGTATTGTACACCATCGAAACGCTCATCGGGTGATATATTTGGTTCATAATTTACACTACGACGTTCTCATTCGTTGTTGTGTTACCAATGCTTTTTCTGTGTTTGTCGGTAATGTTTTTTCTGGCTATTGTTTTCTACCCTATCGATTATTACTGTGATTTTACGTGAATAAAAAAAACAAGGTCTGATCAGTTCTAGAAGCCGATGGTACACTGAGTTGCTGACTCCCGCGGGCGTGGCTAATAATTGTACAGACCCGTCAATCTAGCGCGGCCGATACACTAAGATGAAATTGCGTTAGTAGCACCCCGCTATCTGCCGTCGACGTGGATTAAGTGGTCGTGTCGGCGGTCTGCTGCCCCGACCTAGTGACCCTACTTGTAATCCCGCTTATCCACTGCATTTAACGTCGCGCCGCCGAACAACCTCACTCGCCCCGTCGTTGTTACTCAGTTGATCGGGTCGTCTTGTCAGCGGTCTGCCGCCCTGACCTTCGACGCCCGAACCCACCGGTGACTCCCCCCGACGTTCGACC
This sequence comes from Medauroidea extradentata, assembly GCA_003012365.1. Classification (NCBI taxonomy): domain Eukaryota; kingdom Metazoa; phylum Arthropoda; class Insecta; order Phasmatodea; family Phasmatidae; genus Medauroidea; species Medauroidea extradentata. The sequence goes on from PNEQ01128946.1 coordinate 8,364, forward strand.
TCGCGCAACCTCCTTCGCTCGCGGTCCGTTAAGCTCTCTCGTCTCTCCCCGCACTGTCCGGAAACCCGCCACTGGTCCCAGTGTTGGTAATCCGGCCAATGGGAAGAGAGCATTCAGAAACAGCCCCGCCTACCGAAGCCAACCCTGGAGTACACCACCGTCGCATTTATTTCCTTCAATTTGCATATTTGGTTTCAAAACCTGGACAATTATCATTTGTTTACTAACTTCAATTACTTATTTAAATTAACATATTACTCTAGCCAAAAGTCTTATTCATATTATATTTCATAGCCTCTAAGCCTCGTTCCTATAGGCTGCTGCACCCCCTCCTCCAACTGGCCAGAGTGGTCCAGCGGAGGGGTGTGAGAAGAGTAATGGGCAGGACGGCGCCACTACTCCTAGGCACCACCTGCTATCTTGGCCCGAGGGAAAGGTCTAGAATTTCTCTTATTTAATCTCAACTCAATAAAAATCCTCGCAGCATATTTTGCATTACAGACGAATCGAATGAATGGTCACATGACCAGATAATTCCAATTTCGCAGATTACCCTAAATAAGTATATATTTTACTTAATACCTTCCTATACCAATACCTGCACGTTACAACACTATCATCTTGAACTTGGTACTGTTTTCATGCATCCTTACATGTATCACACCATAACTTACTAATCAAAAGCAAAATTGTATCCAGGTTTTTATGGTGTGTAATTTCATATATCTTGACGCCAACGACTAAATCTGAAGGGTAAATTTTTTTTTTTTTCGTTAGTTGTACAGAAATTTTTATCTAACGTTATTTGCACTTTCTAACAAACTGAAACATCACAAATTTGGTCAGTGAGAAACATTTTTGCTATTCTAGTTATATGGGGGTTGAAAGCGAGGAAGTTGTTCGTAATGAGCTAAATATAGTTTTAAAAGCAACCCCACCTCAATAGCTGTATCCGTTCTCTTGTTTATAGTTATCAAATGTGTGTCGTATTATTGTCAAAGCGCTCGCCCTACAAACTCGACAGCTGAGTGTCGCTCGAAGTGTTGGCTGAAGAGAAAAACGTCCCGCTATCTTTGCTGACTATGAGGTTATATTGTCTGGAAAGGTTAATGAATAGGATACAGACTACCTTTAGTCAGCAGTTTTCTTCGTCCCGTGTCCTAAACTGGTTCATTAACGAAACTACAGTGTCTCGCTGCCGAGAGATTAGTTGTGTATGGTAACCGATTTTGAAACAAAATTTCATGTGTGTAATTTTTTGTTAACATTTATTTATACGGAAGGCAAAACAATAAAAAGTCGTAATATAAGTAGGCTACGAGAAAGGGAGCGAAAGATTGGTTCATCTTATCCCAGTATTTTTCACATACTATTAACGTATTAACGCTTAAAGGAAGCCTTAGAAGAAACAGAATGTTCCAAACAAATAATTTAAACTAATACGAAGAATCAATAGCAACACAGTACATCAAACTAACTTGACAAATTGAAATCATAAAGACAAACAATAAATAATTCCTGTAAACAAATGTAAGGCAATGGTCCTTCATTTCTATGGTAACTATTTTTAAAATCCCGAAATTAGAGCAAATATTAAAATGAAAATCTCATACTATTTGTTTACAAGGTTTTACTACGTCGTCTAATTTGTTTCCTTGACAAAAAAAAATCTGGTTTCGGTTAGTTTTTGACTGGCGAAAATTCGTAATTACCTTCAACTTTATGTTAAGTATTGAAAAACTACATAACACGTAGTAAAACAGATTCAAACAATGCTGGTATACATACTGTTTTATATATGCTCTCGTTTAGGCTAACGATATAATGATCAAAGAAGTAGTGGAAATGAGTGACACGCCTATCTTGACATCGCGACAGAACATTAATATCTCACCTTTGTTTGATAACCAACCGTGGTGCAGCACAGTAAAACACTGTCCTCGCATTTCGGAGGACCCGGGTTCGATACCCGCCTCCGACCATCCTGATTTTGGTTTTCAGGTTTTTCGAAATCACTGTAGGTGAATGCGACAGTAGTTTTTATCGCCGTATTATTTTTATATTTGTACCGGCTATTTTTTTCTTGTTTTAGACACAAAATGTGACAAAATTTTGCTCGTATCAAATTTTTTTTCTCACATAGTTTTGCCTAATGGCTGGTTAAAGCCAAAATTAGTACGTTTCCGTTTTAAGGACGACATTCAAACTAATTCACGCACCAAAATGAAAAAAAAAAATATTAACAGTGAATAACGATGTTGTAGGCTACAAATCCAACTATGTTAAACCACGAAATAAAATATTTTTGTATTAAAAAAATTATTGAATTTTTAAAATTTATGTTTTAAATTTCAGTATTTTTTTATCAATAAATAAAGTTTTTATTCTTTGTTTTTATGTACGTGAGATTGTAGCCTGCGACATATTTATCCTGTGCATCTTTGCAGCTTGGTGTGTCAGTTGGTTTTAGTGCAGTCCTTAAAACGGAAATGTGCAGATTTTTACCGTAACAAGTCATTGTACGAAAACTATGAGAGATAAAAAAATTTTATGAGAGTCAAATTTAGTCACATTTTTCTGTATAAAACAAGAAAAAAATCTGGTACAAATAAAAAATAAAAACAAGGTGATGAAAATTGCTGTAGAGCGCGCTCTCAACACGGACCATGGCCGTCTCATTCCCTCTTTCCTCCCGTGTATCTCTACCAAGGTCACAGACTACTTAGATACAACCAAGACCTTGTGCTGTTCGAGGACACGTGACAACGTCCAAGTAAATATCATCCTCTCACAATCCAAATGTATTTGTAGTAGACAGTAAAATTGACAAAAGTAAATTTCATTTTTCAGTTCCCATACAACATAAGTTTTGAATGATCGATTTCAGAACTCCAACCACGTTTTTGTCTTCAGACAGATGCTACTAAAACGGAAGAAATTTTTCGTTTTGTCAGCAGTAGCTATACTGATTAATATATATGTGGTAATAATTATTCCTTTGTGAAGTGCCTCTTACAATTCATGTAGTGAATTAATATCAGTGGAGTGTGTGAATTGTCCTTAATTTAAAGTAATAGAAAATGTCATTAATTACATATTTTGAAGCGTGATGCTATTCAAATTGTAATATCAACTAGAATAATAAAGACTATAATATTTTAAAGCTGAAAATTGTGAAGTACCGCACCTCCCGAACTTCGCAACGTGGCTGCGATCTGGCAACGTGGCTCGCTATGACAGCACGTAGAGAACATTGCTGCCTGCCGGCGAGTGTAATCATGGCCCTCCTGTTGTACTCGCACCAACGTTCCGCCGCTCCTACATACAATAATAGCCTACATAGTAATTCTTACAAATACGCCATTAACACACTTCATATATGCGTTGCAGTGTCTTCGAAAATACGTTTTTTACTCAACTATTCCACGTGTGCCCATAGTGTCCTTGTACTAAAAGAAAATAAATACACTTCAAAACATAGCGTCAACTAACTCCTCAAAATGGCTATAAGAGGTTTTACAATCTGTTATATCGCGTGAAACTACTATAGAAACATGTAATATACTTAGCTTAAAACTTTCCTCAGTTAATAGTGTGGGTTGCTGTAGAGGCGATACAGCATCAGATGAGCCGGCCAACATCGCCCTTAGCGCCGTGTCTCACTCTCTCACACACACGGCCCTGCCGCGCAATCTTACAGCCGACAACTCGCCTGTATGAGACATTCTTTGTCAGGGGCGGATTTAGACGGGTTAGGCGGGGGCCTATGGCCTCTCCACCTTTTAAGGTCAGATTTATTTTCTTTTTTAATTTTTTCTAATTTAATTTTTATTAGCAATATGTACTTTTAAGACATTATTTATTTTAATATTTTCTTTCTTATGTAATTTCATTTTTTGCGTATAAAATCCTTTAAAAGCACCATTTTACATCTCTAAAATAAAAAATTTTCCAGGGAGGACCCCCAGACCTCCCACTTTTGGCTTGGGTGTAGGCAGCCCCCCCCCCCCTTTTTTTCTCAATGTTGGATCCACCACTGCAAGTTACCCGCCGGTAGACTATTTTACAAAGTAAATTGAACGATAACCTTAATGTTCATAAATAAAAAAACCGGCAAATTTATTTGGGGCGCACGACAGACGGTTCGCGAGTGTACTTCATCGTCCGCTTGACCACAAATGATGCTCCCTTTCTCCAGGAAACTACCACTTTTGTAATTTACAAAAGATTATTGAAACGTCGTGGCTGAAGACGTGCAGTTGCCGGACCAACCCCCGTCTCGCGGGCTCAGCTGTGCTGTGTACTCGCGTCACGTGATCCGGTCGCCTCCGTGGCTTCCTACCCTGTTTCTCTCGAGCCCGCACCGGCCAGCACCCCCCCCCCCTGCCTAAATTACCTTCACCAATCACAGGCCACTTCGCTGACAATGGCCGCCACCGGTCCCCGTCTCCCGCGCCGTGTTTATTGTTTGCAGTTTGTTTTCTCATGACAATACTTACCGACCACAAAAACATAACATTCCAATACCACGTAAATACGCACAATTACAGTATCCATTCATGTAAAAGTATAATTATTGAACTGCCTAATTTTTCCATTAACCGTCCAGTCACAATTACATGATAACATTAAACAAATACAAAACTTTTATACTGAATGTAAAGAAACTTGAATCATATTCGTACGACGATTTTTAGCATCTTGCAAGTGCTGTCCGTATAGTTTTCTGGCGTAATGTATCTTGTGAAACGGAATGTACGTGGTAGGATGTGAATAACGGCAGGCGTGCCATGGTCGAACTTCAAGGTCACGTCCAGCTGCAATCGATGACACACTGCAGGTGTAGCATGTGCAGGGCAGTTGTATGGAGGGTTATAAACCTGCCCTGTGAGCTGTGTTGTAGCGTAGAACGGTATATATGTATTTCTTGAACAGTCCCCTAATTATTGAAAACATTGTCCAGTGCGTTTATCTACGAGCAGAAGACTCTCTTCAAACGGCGTCCCAATGTTTTTAAAATACAGTTTTCTAACTAAAAATATTATTACTAAGCGCCTCAAAAGTGCAAAAAATTACTTTTTTACGTTGCTGTAGCTGAGAAAATATGAACTGCGATCCTAAAAAAGAATCTTTTAAACCTGTGTTAGACTTCACCACAAACTTTCTACAAGTAAAGTAACAGGTCATCATCGCTAGAAGTATCGTTTGAAGACACATTGTACGGAATCACTCCGCGCTAGTTGAGTACTCGGCGCCTAGAGGCGATGTGTTTGATGACAATCGTGTTGTACTCGACTACAGCCTTCCTCGTTTCCGTGCCTCATACGTCACAAAATACAGCTAAGGTCAGTTATTTTAAACAGTAGATGTCTACATTTTCTTCTATCACATTTTGAACCTTTTACTTAATTTCAGTAGTGTAAATCGTAAGTTTAACCAATCTCAGTAAATGTCGGGATTTCCATGATGCCGTTCATATGTAATTCGAGCCCCATATTGCGTTAATCTATGCAGGCACGCAAGACGGGAAAGTTTTGAAAGGGAAAAATGTAACTTGTTACGTAATTCGGTTTTTGCGACTTCTTAAGTCTACTTCGTATTGCTTAAGTTTTCAACTATGTAACCCCATTCAAACATTATTAAAATATTGCAGACGCGATGAAAACATTTCGACGTGAAACCCAGGTGTACTAGACTCAGACTCTTCGACGACGTGTGTTTAGCTCCAGTAAGACCACAGATGTGGTCGACTAATCAATACTTGACTTGCGCACTGGTTCGTTTGTCGCACGTCAATAGGCGTTGCGTTCCTAGCAGTGTAATGTATTCTTCTTAAAGATAACGTGGCGTGTCAGTTATTTAACACATTAGTGTTTCTATAACCGTTATTTAAAATTGTTTTCTTTTGTATTTGCAGCTATTAGGTTAGTTCCGTCAAAAATTGTGTAGTATATTCCGTAATAATTGTTTACTAAGTCTGAAATAATATGTATATTCATCGTGCCAACTTCTATTTTAAGGCGCGGTTCACCTCAGTTTTCAACGTTTTTTTTATTTTTATATTTGTACCAGATATTTTTTCTTATTTTAGACATAAATTGTGATTAAATCTTCCTCTTAGGAAATTTTTGTACGACCCATTACGCAAAAACTATGAGAGGTACAAAGATTCCTAAGGAAAAGATTTAATCACTATTTATGCGTAAAATAATAAGAAAATATCTGGCACAAATATAAAAATAAACGACGTTGAAAAGTGAGGTGAACCGCGCCCTTAATTTGCCGTAACACAGTTAAATGTACTTAAAACTTTGTTGGCTTTAATCACAGCAATACAACATTTCTCATGAAAGTGTTTTGTCTGGAATCATAAATGAAGACATGTATGAATGAACCAAAAAATTGATTTATAAATATATCTTATAATTTACGAAATTGTCTTCCGTAAATAACAGGGAGAAACGCAGTCCTGATAATGGTGAACAAAAACTATTTGACTAATATACAACGCAAAAAAAGTTAGTCTGATTGAAGCAAATAAATGATCTGTTCCTCGGAGGCATAAGACGCAATGTCGCAAAAATCATATTTTTCCAGAAGAGCAGTGTGAAGAGTGTGATTCACAGGTGCATTCAGCTAACAGCCCAAACATGTGGGTTTTTGGCACAATACAGGCTTCTTGTTGTATGTCACTAGAACGTACTTAAAACTGTGAATGTTCATGGTAGAAAGTACATTTCGAGGAAAACTGGACGTAGTGTCTTATTACTTCCGAGGTACAGATATATAATGACAATTATGATATTGAAACGCACAGTGCAGAAATGCAACTGTCACGAACAACTGACAGAAATAACTGTCATTCGGACGTGAGTGAGCATTAAAGCTTGTCAGCTTGACAATGTGTAAAATGTAAAACTCTTCAAAACATTTGTGTGGTTGTAATTCAGCTACAGCATTGGCATACAAGTAGGAACATTAGCGACTCTGTACAACTTGGGCGTGTTCCACAATACTGCGATACATTGCGACATTGTGCGCCACTGTGAGTTGTGACAAGTCTAGTAGACTACTTGCTGCAGACAGCTGCTTGGTCCTGATTGGCTGCAGCATGTCGCAGTGCATGTGTATCAGCTCTGGTCCGCCTTACAGTCCGGCAACCCGCCACATTGCTCAGTGGACAGGACAGCAGTAGAAGTACGTTTAGCTGGATAATACCAACAAAATGTTTCGTAGCTACCACAAAATATTTTCCCTGTGTAATTTAGAGTGGGAATTAAACATAGTGACAAATATTCGTGGTAAATAAATGTCTGATTTCGAGTAAGAAATGAATGTACCGTAGTCTTAAGTTAAGAGTGAACATGTTATTCAGAATGAGAAAACAAAATATATAAGTTTAATGTATCTTATTGCGTCACTTTACGACTAATAGAAAGCAAGGTAATTACATTTGGCTACGCTCAACTTTTCACAAGGACATGCCCGGGGGGGGGGGGGTACTCTGCCGTGGCTTTTGTTGAGGTTCTTATCACACCTATCTCATAGAATTATTTCAGGGAACCCTGGAAATAACGAAATAAGGATGTCCGGTTGCGGTAAATTGAACCGGGGCCCTGCCTTTCCTACGACATTCGATGATCTTCCTAACTTGTACTAGCATTAATCTCAGTGATATAGTAGCAGAGGACGGTAATATATGTGTAGAGGTAATATACAGGGTGTCCAGTAACAATCATCATAATATACACTCCACGAGAATTCTGGGTACGTGCACAATCTGCCAGCGCCCCACGTCCAGGTATGATCGTGTGTGACGTCAGAATCACGGTAGGACTGCTCGAGATCTTAACTTACATACATAATATACAGGTCAGAGTACTAATAGTGAGATGAGTAAGAGATCTGCTTAGCGCAAGAGGGGACTAACTACAGTACTATGTTGCCACGTTATGCATGTAAAAGTCACCGTACACCATTTTGCCACTAACATGTTCGTCTGTAATTTAACCCAGGATTCGCGTGATAGGCTTAGTATGCACTTGTTTCTGGACATCTGGGTAACATGACGTCACAAATGTACCCAACATTGTCTTGATAGGTTAGTGCGTAAAGGTACATTTGTGTTGTATGAAATTCTTGGTCTAGCTTCCAGAATTAGTATTTATTAATATTATTCATGCAGTGTCCTCAAAGTCATGGTTCAAAACTTTGTCGTATGTGGCCAGTATTCACTTGTAACTACACACAACGGTGTTCAGGAGAACAGTAGTTTGGCAATCATTGTTTACATTGTTGTTCTGAAATATAGATGCAGTTAAATTTTGTGGAAATTGTAGCATGCGTATACAACATTCCACAAGAATAGTTAGTGTCTCTCGTGCGTATTTTCCTTAAACCACGTGACACATGTTCACAATCAGTTTGTGACGCTCCCTCGACTTATTGTTTACTGCAAGGATACTGTGTAGTCGCAGGTGTCGGTGCTAGACCTGTGTGATCGATTCCGCTGCAGTGTCTGCCCTTTGCGTGTCGAGGCGGCGCCGTTGACCCGTATCGATTGTCGCCCTCAGACAATCCTCGACCTCCACTCCCACTGATGACAGAACTCTTCCATTCACGCCTTGTCTGTGAGATGTGCATCAGGCCCGAGACACTGGGTTTCTCTTGCCATTAGTTATTGTTTCATAGCCCAGTTCAGTACCGACGTGACAACCGCTAGTAGTACGGACCGTAGACAGTCATTACAGAGCCCTTCTCAAGCAAATATTTGGAGGCGTCCTTCACAGGTGTCATTCTCCCCGTCTTCTCGTAAACAATATTCAGGCTTTACATATCATGTTGAAGGCAAATATAATTCTCTACATCGGAAGTAATACGACACCATGTCCACTTTTTCTCGAAATTCACTTTTTACCATAAACATTACTACAGTTTAAAGTATTTTCTAGTGACATACAACATAAAATCTGTGTTGTCAAAAACCTACATTTTTTTAGTATTAAATAGCTGAATTCGCTAGTAAATCGCACTCTTCAAACTTCTCTCCTGAAAAATATGATTTTTGTGAAATAGTACCTCCGAGGTACAGAATTTTACTAATACTAAAATACTTAATATTCGCGAAATTCTTCGGCAGTTTTCTAAACGTTTGACTGAATTGAAGTTAGAATTGTTCAGGGTACAAACAAAAATTCTTATAACTTGAAAATATTTAATTATCTGTTACAATTCAATAAAAATTCAAAGATACTCTCATTGGAGTTCACTGTACCATCATAATTAAACGTCACTCATTCAACATAAAGCATATCTCTGAATTCTGAAAATTATGTATAAAGTTATAACAAGTGACAAAACTTGCAATATAAATGGAATCGTAAGAAACATAATGACAAATATTTTAAATTGATAGTGGTTATTCACAAATATTGCACCTGCTCGTGAATGTAATTGAAATTAAACATTTTAACAATATCTAATAAAAGCTTCAAGTAACTGAAGGTGTAGTTCAGTGGTTTTAATGATTGTAATTACGTCAAACTTACCTGACCTAAAAACATTGACAAACTCTTTGAAATCACCAAAATCAATATTGTTGGCCATTTCATGCTAAATTAAAAGCATTGCAAACCATTCACTCTATCTGTCAGCATTGTTGACCTTACAAAGTTTTTCACTAGTTTCAGTTTACTAAATGAGTGTTTGCCTTCTGCAAGAGACACAGGTAAAGACAAACAAGTTCTTAAGCCTCAACAAACTTAAGGGCGCAGTCTACCGCAGTTTTCATCATAATTTTTTTTATTTGTACCACATATTTTTTTTCTTATTTTAGACACAAAATGTGACTAAATTCGACTCCTATGAAATTTTTTTATCTCTGATAGTTTTCACGTAATGGCTTGTTAGTCATATTTTGCATGTTTCTGTTTTAACGACCACACTAAAACCAACTGATATACCAAACTGAAAAAAAAAATCACAGTGGATAAAGATATTGCAGTCTACAATGACATGCTCATAAAATTAAAGAATAAAAATTATTTTTATTTAAAAAAAATATTGAATTTTTAAAATTTTGATTTTTACTTTGAGCATTTTTTTTTAAATTCAAATAATTTTTATTCTTTAATTTTATGAGCATGTCATTGTAGCCTGCAATGTCTTTATCCACTGTGATTTTTTTTTTGGTTTGGTATATTAGTTGGTTTTAGTGAAGTCGTTAAAACTGAAACATGCAAAATATGACTTTAACAAGCCATTACGCGAAAACTATAAGAGATAAAAAAATTTCATAAGAGCCAAATTTAGTCACATTTTGTGTCTGAAATAAGAAAAAAAAAATATGTGGTACAAATAAAAAATAAAATAATGATGCTGAAAATTGTGGTAGACCGTGCCCTTAAGAAAAAACTTCCTTGAAGAGAAGATCATAAATATTAAGTAATTTAGAACGAGTATTACAATTTGAGTTCAAGAAGCACCCTTTAAATATACACTTAAAACAGTTTTTGGATGTACTATTTCATATTGTAGAGAAGAAGTGAACTGTTTAGGATATTTTTCAAGCAGCAAGTTAACACTTTCACTTGATTTCACCAGTGCGAGATTTTCAAAATTATGAAGAAGAGCCAAAAAAAAAAATATATATATATATACATATACATATATATATATACATATATATATATATATATATATATATATATATATATATATATATATATATATATATATATATATATATATATATATATATATATATATATATATATATATATATATATATATATATATATATATATATATATATATATATATATATATATATATATATATATATATATATATATATATATATATA
>PNEQ01128947.1:0-19223 GCA_003012365.1 Medauroidea extradentata
CATAGCCAAATATGGGCATAAAAACTGGCACGGAGCATAACAAGGACAAAGCTGTGCCTCCTCCACCTGGCCCTCTGGCCATAGCTATTATCATTATACCCTAACTTGAAATTAAATAATTATACAATAAAATACCACAAACTTTTCTCCATAAGAACAGTTACCTTCAGCTGTTATTGTTAAATAAAAATACAAAAAAGGTAATTTAAAACAAAAGAAAATAATATATAAGTGGAACCCTGCAATGTTACACTGTGATAGCACAGCACCGATGCCTACATCACTCGCATCTGTGTCCAACATAAACTCGCCTTCATTATCGGGGAAGCCCAAAACTGGAGGGGACATTAATACTTCTTTTAATTTTCTGAAAGATGCTTCACTTTCAGGGGTCCACAGAAATTTTCTTTGGCTTCAGTGAGCTCATGTAGTGGCTTGGCAATTGTAGCAAATCCATGTACAAACCGCCGATAATAAGCACAGAGTCCAAGAAAGCTTCTCACCTATGTCCTGTCTGTTGGTTGTGGCCAGTCTTTTATTGCCCTGGTTTTTTCTGGGTCTGTCTGGATTCCATCAGCGGATACCACATGCCCTCGTGACTAAATATTTTGGTCTACTCGTGCCACATAATAGTGGTAATTTTTGTTTGCTTCAGGTGTTCAGTGTTGTATCACATGTACCACGCTTTGTGTACTTCGTTCGCGCTTTTGTCACTTGGTTTGGACTCTCATACGATGTAATTATGATTGTATTACGTAAGTTAATTTAGTTGGTATTTGTACTCGTCATTTCACGTTTTGTTGGCAAGTGCCTAATTGTTTGCGTGTTTGTATTAGCACCACGTGGTCAAACTGTTGTCTGTCCGTTATTGTTCAGAGTGGCGGTAATAAACACATGTAACATACGATATTACACTTGGATCATCATATTATGTACATTTGCTATGGCTAAAACGCATGTTTAACACGACCTTCAAATTTTCTTGCCAGCAACTACCTGAAGCTGCCAACAACAATAAGTTTGAATTTTCTTCAAAAAAAATAAATAAATAAATAAATAAGCTTGTCATTGAAAAATAGGGGCGTGGCTTACATGGGTAGGTACGTGGGGTACATGGGCAAATACGGTACACTCTCTTCTATTGCAGATTTAATGGCTGAGGAGTTACTAGCACGGATGACAAACTGTTACATGGCAACATCCACGACATGTTTGTTGTGCTTGTGTTGACATTCTGTTTCTTTTACATGACATAATTTTTATCGGTGGTAAAATTACTGTAAGTTGTGTTACACTGTACTCACAATTAGAATGTACACATGCTCCCCGGCTGATGTTTTCGCTCTAGACGTAACACACACATAAGATACAGCAATGCACCATGACTAGAGTGAACCGCACTGGTAGACTGAACTACCCACGCCCCTTCGCCACCTCGCTTGCAGAGGAATGGACTCGCCTGCCCCGTTTTCATTGTCTGCACATAGCCTTAGATTATTTTTTCATTTGACGCAGACTCTAAGCCAGGTTCTCATTCTCAACACTTTTAAGGTAAACTACACATATGTATATTCTGTCTCATGTAACTTAACCGTGGTTTGATATTTCTCTTCTAAGAAATGTGTCTGACAGTTCCATTGTTTGGAGCTTTGAACCTACCTGGCTTTCTGGAAAAGCACAGTCTCTACAAGCCGGTATACACACACACTTCTCAGAAGTATACTGTCTAAAAACAGAACACTTACATGAGACAGACTATAACAGGGATTACTATCTGAATACCTAGGGACTTCTCAAATCCCTACAACTACCTAGAGATATAAACAAAATTTTGAGGAGCTAGCTTTAATGATATAAAGCTCAAGCGGAACATCCCAGGAAAGTCAGTCCCCGGTGATACCACACAACACACGCACCATTCTATTATGGTAAACCCTCTGGAAAAAGAAAAGATGCAGGTGTACCTACCTAATAGAGAAAATAAATACCCACAAGGCTCATGCATATAAGATAAAAAATAAAAATAGGAGAATTTTCCAGTGTATTAAGATATGTAATGAGATTCACTGTGATTATCATCCTTACGAGCACTCCAAAAGGAACTTCTTTACATGAAAAGACCAATTTGGAAATAACTATGGTGTATCAATATGACAATATTCCATGCAACAAAGCACAGTTTGTCTGTAAGCAGTTTAAAATAGGCATACAGAAATGAACTGGTCAGCCACAACCTTGACATTTATCACATCCTAACACCTTTTGATGTGTAAACACATCAAATATCAGTAGTAGAGTATTTTAAAACAGAGTTTTACCTTTTTTTAACTGTACACATGACAAGTTTGCTGTATGTAGACAAAAGTACATATAAAATAATATACAGAATATATACAATAAACATAATATGCTTAGTAACTTAATGCTACGATAGTAGTTAAGTTGTACAGTAGAACCCTATTATAATATTCCTGCATATAACATCACTTTTCTTTGTTACCACAATTTTTCCATAAAGCATAAATAATGCTATCTTTTCCTACTTATAACAGTACTGGTATTTTCATTTCCTGCATATAACATCACTTTTTTCTCAGACAATAACCACAACTCAGGTAAAATTTTTCTTAACTTAATTTTTCTTAAGATAAAAATAACTAAGCTAGAGACTAAAAACAACTGTAAAAAACAAATTAATGTCTAGGAAAGTGTCGTAAATGCACATTACAGTAATATTCAAGACTGTGATCCTGAATATGATGATCATGAACCTATGTAAAACAAATGGGAAAGCCTCTATTATACACACAATTTATGTACACTATTAATCAAATTTCTTATGGCACAGTAACTACAGCCTCATTTAATCTCACTATAGGCTTATTTACTGTAGATAAACTATGAAATTTTAAGTTACTTTTGTGTAACTTGCATTTATTGGTGTAAAAATAGTAATCCTCCTAATAACATTTTCCTTTTTTCCACAGGTCCCTTGAAAAATGTTATAACAGGGTTGTACTGTATGTGTAACTAAAATTCTGATATCTAACACCAAAATTCAGCAATTAATAGTTTTACATAAAAAATCAGTTATAAATTAAAAAACTACTACATCCATTGAAATGTAAAATTGAAGTTGTACCTAGAAGAGGGGCTCCTCGGACTATGAGTCCTATTTTTCTGGAGAGTACAAAAATGAATTCTCTCATCTTCATTTATGAGAATTTGCAATGTGATATTTTGATTCATTATGTTGATATCTAAATCAATTACATACATTTGTATGTGGTATGCTGTGATGAAATACTTCAACCAATGTTTTTTTCATCAAAAAAGACTTTTGCTGTATAAGCCCTTCGTTTAGCTACTACTTCTTCAATTATTATAAAGTAATCAATTTGTTGATACCTAAGCCCTCCAATAGCAAAACCATTCACATTTCTTTTAGTAAGTTGAAGTGCACTTTGTGTGCGTAACTCAGGGTCCAGCCCTCCTTGTACTATTGGAAAAATGCTCTGTTCTTCAGGTCTACCATGAGCTTCAATGCACCTATCCAACCACCTTGTAGTTCTGAAATGCAAAATATTCACCAAGTGATTTCAGTTGTGCTAGACTCTTCGTTAAATGCTACATATAGACTATGATGTACGTAATTACTGTACAAGATGCCTTACTCTGAAACATTTGTCAATTTTACATTTTGCATACCTTACACATGTACATGTATATAGGTAACTGTTGCATTTAAATTTTTTTATTTTTTATTTTTCTATGCTCAGCATGACAAGTCATAAAGACTGCTTTTAAGGATTAATTTACTTACCAACTTATAATTTACACAATGTTAACGTATCCTACATGTTTCAAAGACTACAATAAAAAAAAAAGCAAAACAAAAATATGTACTAGAATATTACTCTTAAAGATAAGAATGAACAACAATATTCCTAAAAGAAAAGTAACTATCACATGCAAGTCTTGAAGTTAACCATTTAACAAAAGACTTAACCTGTGCATGGCCTCCTCCACCCTTGGCCCAACTGTAGTTGTCTTAACAACATCATCCAACTGCATGATAATATCTGCTCCAATACTGTTTTGGATCTCAATTGAGTGTTCTGGGGTCAACATCACCTCAGCACCTATTCAACACACAGTTTAGAGCTACCACAATAAACTGAATGCAACTGTTGCTAAAAAATATTTATGGCCGTGGTTCAAACAGATTTATTCAAATAAGAAGGTACACAACATAATCAGGCAATGTAAATGTATATTTAAAAGACGTGTCATGAAAAATTAAGAAATATTAAGCCTTTTTTAAACTATGAAAAGTAATATGATGCCCAGCTTATTTTACATTACACTCATTTGGTTTACTGGGAACTTCTGTATAGACGTTTACAAACTTTTTTTAAAATACTTTCACACACAATTAATCCGGACTGTCAGAAACTGGCTGCACCAACAAACTTTAGGTACCTATGACGTGCCTTATCTACTTAGTTTACCATAAAATATTGGTGGCAGAACTAGTGGGTCAAGGACGTCATTTGACCCCCTGATCATTTACTGTAAGGGGGAATAATTAAACCGAAAACACTGACTGTTTACTATCACGTGCTTAGCAAAATTATCCCTATCATAACATAACATTTGAAAAATGACTAGGTATTGATTTTAATATAAAACTAATACAATGCATAAAATTTCTTCTTGACCTCATAACTATGAATACCTTACGCCGCCCCTGCTATAAAGTACACAATGTCAGAAGACCTCATTACGACAGTACGAAACAACATGCCAGTCCTACCATTTCCACTACCACGTAAAATTGAATGTTTACAATACCCCTACAGTTTAGACATGACAAACATTTTGTGGCTGTTGACAAAATGTACTGGCCAGCCTCTTGATACACATTCTCTGGAAAACAAAGAAATACTACACAAAAAGTTGAATTAAGAGCAAGCCAAGGTGTGTATTTATTTAGTAAACTTCAAGCATATACACACCGAGAGCTCACTGTTGTCTTTGCTATGATACCAACATGTTACTTGGGACAAAATATGCAAAAACATGCTACAATTTAATATATGCAACAAAATTCATCATGCAGCACTTAAAAAGTAATCATTATACCTTATTGAAACTTTTGATACAAAAATAGTAAAACAATTTGACTTGCAGTACTGAACTGAAAACCAAAATGTTATGATGGAATAAATAACAAACGTTAAGAAAACCATATATTCACAAATGTGAACATAAATTGGTTTAAGATGCCGGATCACTTCAAGGAAATATTTTACATAAATTACACATAAATATTTGATAATGATATTTGAAAACAATCCACCCATCATAACATTGGGCCAAAAAGAATTATTTTGACTAGCGCCCCACAACAACGCTTTACTTCACAGCAAGTCAACGAATCGGAAAAAGAGCTCTACATCCTAAGTTGGTAACCATGGCCTACCAACTACTCTACAGATAGAATCTGGTAAAATAAGTTAGTTCACGTCACTGTTACACAATCACTAATTAAGCACTGTTAGAATGAGATAGCAGATGTTTTCTTTTTCTTTGTTATTTTTTGCAGTTTGTTGAAAGCAAGATACACAGGTGGTATTTAAATGGATATTGTGCTACAGATTGTGAATACATTTGTGTCATTGTGAAAGTTTTCCAGTTTCAGTATACGAAGAAAATAGCAAATGGGAAATAAAAAATTATCAGTTTGGATGGATTTACAAAAATTATTTTTTTTGCAACAAGCATTCTGTATATTTGTAGGAGTCTTGGCACAAATGATTGACCATCTCAACATTTTCTTGGAGCAATTTCGGAAGAAAACTGAAATCACGATGGCAAGACTGGGAATCGAACCCCAGTCCTCCTGAATGTGAGTCCAGTATACTGTTACGCACCCCACTCAGTATTGTGAATTTAGAGTTCTGATTTCACCTCTGTAAACCGAACTACCTGGGCACCTGAATTTTGTGATTTAGCCTAATAAATTAACTGTATAAGATTTTTGTGGAACATGTTTTGACTGTTACGCACATGTACCATTACCAACACATACAAAATAATACTGCAATATCGAAGAATTAGTGCCAGGTATTTTACTACTACTTTGCATTATATGTCAAGCATTTTTTTTTTGTTTCGAGATTTACTGCAATAAAGTTTTTTTTTGCCAACAAATATAATTATGGATTCAATCAAAGTGATAACAAACAATCAATGATCTAGCCATACACATTCAAATTCTCTAATTTTCACCTAATAATCTGCAACTCAGCCAAAAAAAACCCCTTTGTATAAGCCAACATATTCCCTAAATATAAATCTTAAAATACTACTAACAGCAATATGTATTTTAATAACAACAATATCCTATCAAAACATATGTTTCACAATGAGCAAAATGGTTTACCATTCTCATAAGGTGATTGAAATTTGACTCCTTCTTCCGTGATCTCGGCAAGTGTCAACAGCGACACCATCTGGAACCCTCCAGAATCTGTTAATAGCGCTCTTTTCCAGTTCATAAAGTTATGCAAACCACCTGCTTTTTTTATCAGTTTGTGACCCTAAATGAATATCAAACATATTACTTGTATGAGATAAAGTAAATGTAAATATTATTCCCATTTTAAAAAAATTCAGAAATATTTATATGTATTTCAATTCCATACTATAACAATTAAAAAAATATATTAATTAAAATTATTTAGATTGTATGATCACAAAATCATTCTACTTAAAACAAAATGTGAAAAACATAATACAGACAAAAGGACTGTATGATGCATGTAGACGTTTCATGGATAATGACTAAATTAAATAGCAAATGCTTTGCAACAAATAATGCAAATAAAGCTTTACAGCAAAACTGAAAAAAAAAAAAAAAAAAAACATTTTGTTTCATTTTAGGTAACTTAAAGGTATAGGCCTTGTAGGTACATTCCTGGTATCAAATATACTTCAGAAACCTAAAACAAAGAAAGACTGTCAAGTCTGATAGCTCAAAGGATTTAGAGGTGGACGTAGTTGATTCATTATGTTAACAACAAAATAAAACCACATGATGCTTAAGATAGACATCTCACAAGTAAAAAATATTCTAATTTAAAAGAAAATATCATAAAACCAAAATGAGCAGATGAATTTTAATTTGGAAACAATGAAATAAAAAATTTAGACACAAATGATAGATAAAAATTAAACAAAATTTGGTGACTGTATTTATTGTCATCTATATTTTATTTAGTACGAACTAATGCTCTGCCTTAAATGTTTCCCTCGTTCACAGCAAACTGCAAATATTTATTATAAATGTAAATCTTTTAATCCTAATTAACGTTCAATTTCTGGCTAGGTAAATTCTCTTGGCTAGCTTATGTAATCATCTATGGTGTCAGTCTGAAATCTTTAAAATTTACAAAAAATATTCAGTTAAGGGGCTTCCCTAGATAAGCTGGGTTTGTGTATGTGAGGCAGGAGTGGTAAGGTTGCAGTTGACTGACGTATGTAATGCATTATCACCTCTCCGTACAAGTGCATGCAGTGCTTTACAATTATCTTTTTTCCTACAAGACTTTAAGCGGTGACCACATTGTTTTATATGTGGGCAGCAGAGTTCTAAATCTAATGCTTGTTTCTATAGCTGTGTTTTTCGAATCCGGTTGTTATTTTTCTGTCTGGAAAAGTTATTTTTGGCCATTTTGAGGGGCTCGAAAATGATGTTTCTAAAAATGTATTCAATTTTTAAAACTATAGCGACATAGTTTGAAGTGTGTGAACTCTTTGTAGTTAAACAAATATAATGTGCGTTAAATAGTTTCATCAAAAAAAGGATAGTCGTCACTCGCTGCAACACATTTGAAGCGGAGATAGGGAGGCCTTTAAACTTGGGCAAGTGTAGCGACATTCTTTTGTATAAAGATATCCACACTACTTCGCTAGACATATCTCTCTAATGTGTATATTTCCTCATGATCCTAAATTACAAACTCCTACAATGACGATTTTTAGTGAGAAGAACCTCCAAGAACAGTCAATGACTTTCAAATCCTTTAGTGCTGAAAAATATTATTCGACAAAGCTCACAAAAAGTAAACAGCTTTGTTAACACTGATTAAACAAACGGGAACATTTTTCTAGACCTCAATGATTGTCACAATAGTAAAAGATAGCAATCATAACAAAATATTTCCAGCCCAAAACAAGAAAAAAATTGGCCACTGAAAATAAAAAAAAATTAACATTTATGTTCTAAATTATTTCAATCCATAATTTTAACATTTATCTCTATATATAAAAGAGAACACTGACCGACTGATATATCAAACTGCTGCCCAAACCACTGTACCTAGAATCGTGAAATTTTTGTGTGGTTTTCCTTCAGCACTAACAAGGAATTTTTTGAAATTCAATCTCTAAGGAGGAGTAAAGGGGCGAAATATACAGTACTTTCAAAGAAACGTCGTTAAAGCTTGAACCCAACAGCCTATCATCGAGATTTTTACTTCAGTTGGTTACTTATACAAATAACTAAGACGTAACTCTGAGACGTTTCGAAATTACTGTAGATCATTAAAGGGTGACAATACGTGAAATGTGTTTTCGATTATTCCTCCATATCTATTGAACCAATCAAGACATCAAAGTGCTCATTGCTTTAGATTGATGCTTATGTAAATATCCAAAATATAATTTTAATACATTTTCCGAATTCAACCCCAAAGAGTTCAAAAAAGGGTAAAATTTGTGTGTGTGTATGTGTGTGTGTGTGTGTGTATATATATATATATATACACACACATGATTTTTGTTCAAGATTGATATTTACTCAAATACCTGAAAAGTAATTTCACGAATTTTCGAAATTCCCCACATAAGGAGGTGAAAAGGGGTGAATGTGTTTTCAATTAATCATCAATATATCTTGAACCCAGGGGGCTACTGTCATGTTTGTCATATCCAAGAGACACCAGTAAAATAGTCTAAAACGTGATTCAAGGGTTTTTCAAAATTCAGTCTCTTAGGTAGTGAAAAGACCTGAAATGTGTTTAAGACAAATCCTCAATATGCAGGTTGTTCACAAAAAAACACTGACAAACTCCGGCAGGTGATTCCTTGTGGAAAATAAAGCAGGAAATATATAAGACACTGTGTACGTTATCGTGATATTAAAGGAGTAATTCACCTTTGAAAATCAAATTTTAAAACTTTGATTTCCCCACAAACCGAACAGTGATCGACATAAACTGACAAAACTCAGGATATTATTTCAAGACAATAAGGTCGACAAACCAACAGTAAACGCTAGTTAATACCTTCTACCATTACGAAAATAAAAGGAGTGGCCTCCCTTAAATTGCTGACAAATTTTTTAGCGTCAGGATAATCCAACATTTAAGAGTGAATTATTGGGAAATGTAACCTTAGTAATAAAAAAGGTCCTCTTGTAGCGACTGTCTAGGACTCATAGTTTATATGCAAAACGCACGTCAATTTTTGGCGTGGTGAAACGGAGCCTAGTGTATTAATGTATTAACCGGATGTATGCGAAATTCAGATTGCGACCTGCACTGAACTTAGTTGCTCGTAATGGCGTCGCATCATTTGATGCGTGCTTCAATGCCAACCTTACAGCTCTGTCTTTTTCAGCCTCTAATGCGCAGGTAGGCGGTGCCCTTAATACGGTTGACTACGTGACCACACTATATACACTTGGCCTTTTGACCTTTTAAATATTATGATAAAGTTCTAATACGGACTCCCGCCGGTAGGCTCGTGTATGATCTCACAATCATCTACATCAACACAAACAACGTCCGTCTCATGAATTTCATCCGTCATGACGATATGAACATCACGGAAAATATATGTAACTTTCAATAAAATTATGCTGTAAGTTAGTAGTACAACGCTGAAATAAAAACCAAACTTAGCTCATTACACGCGACGCAATGTGAGGACAAAGATGAAATTGAAGCATGAGACCGCGAACACGTGGACTGGACCTGACCCACCTTACTTCGATTAGGAAATAAGTGTGGGATACCGTCTTGGCGTCAGTTCCCACGCCCCAGCCTACGCGTGCTGAAAGAGAACGGAGGTAAATAAAGTAATATGAAGACGTAGCGAGCCCTGCATGCTACACGCATATACAGCAAGGTCAATATCCCACGACATATGTCGACTTCGACACACACCTCGACCTCGACACATGTCAACATCGACACGTGTCGACTTCGATGTGTATACACATCGACATGTCAATTTCAACATATCAAAAATATTATCAGATAAATGTTGACACATCGATGTTTGTTACATATCGATGTCGACTTCGACATGTCGACATATCGCACACCCCTACTCTCTGGGCTGATATTGGAAAACTTACGTTGAGTTCTTCAATAATCTTTCGGGTTAGTATAATATAGTTTCTCAGATTTTGCACGGAACCGTCGATTCTTTATCCAAATTTAATATCTTGTCAAATCAATAGTATTTTGTATTTCACTACGGATGTTAGGTTCATATGCAATCCATACATTTATACAGCAAAGAATACTTCTGGGCTAATGTGTGGTTTTGGTTTAGCATGCCGCAAAAAAAATTTATTTATGTTGTATATCAGTATAACATAAACCTACTGCAGTATTATTTACCACTAATGACGTGTTCATTACGTAATATGTGAAGTAGCGAATGATTGAACACGCACAAAATAAACACATTTAGCCTAAATGCAAGTTTAACCATATATGACCTATTATTTTAATGTAGGTACACTATCCTACTAGATCACACAAATAAATCGCTTTCGCAATTCACATTCAATTTAAATCGCTGTTTCTTCCACGCAAATATGCCATTTCAGACATTGTATTAATATGGTTGCGAACATGAAAAATGGATGGTTTAAAAAAATTAATAAAACATTTTTCTATCAGACACTTGTAAAACTATATAATAGTACTGTATAAAAAAATTCATAAAATACGTGGGTTTTGAACTCGGATTCTTAAAAATAGTAACGAAGTACCGTAACCAAAAGCTACACTTTACACACTGAGTGTCATACTAGCTTAAGCATACATATGACCTGTGCTGGCCTATAGCCTATGGCTTGTGACGTGGACCAATCAAACTATGTTTTCGGTCGCCTGCTGCTTCACCGAACTTTGCTTGTTTCCCATTCCTAAACTATAGTGCTTGGAAGAAAAATTCTTTTTGGTATCTTCTACATTGTTAACAATATGGCATACATTTCAACGTATTTAAATTTTCATGCAAGAGGTCCATTAGTGCTGGCTGAATGTTACATAGCACCTGGTGCATATTCTTCATTTGAATTAATGTTTACAGAATGCTCAAGATAATTCTTGTTATAATATTCCTTTAAAGACTATCACTTTCAAAATATTCATCTATATGTTCTGCAGACAAAGTGATAATTCATCACTTACTGAAATGAACTATTTGTGTGGTATAAAAGATATTTTTTTGCACAAAAACGTCAGTAGGCCTAACACATTCTGGTACATTTACCTTGGACCATACAAAAGTCCAACTATGCAACATAAATACAATTTTTTGCAGATTAATGTTCAATGGGCTCCTAAATGTGCAAAAACCTACACATAAACAGAAATATATATACTT
This sequence comes from Medauroidea extradentata, assembly GCA_003012365.1. Classification (NCBI taxonomy): domain Eukaryota; kingdom Metazoa; phylum Arthropoda; class Insecta; order Phasmatodea; family Phasmatidae; genus Medauroidea; species Medauroidea extradentata. The sequence continues at coordinate 11,695 of PNEQ01128947.1, forward strand.
ACAGGTCTGGTTCCAAGGTGATAAGTGTTTCCTAACAATATCTGACAGTCCAGGGTTTCAAGCTGGTCTGGCAACAAACCTTTTAAAGTACCCTGAAAATATTTATGCACAATTTATAACATCAAACATGGTGTGCCAACAATAAAGACCCAAGATCTCAATCATCCCTACATACAAAATGAACATAATCATACAAATTTTTTCACTGGCAATGCATGGTTCTACATAAAAATTGATCAAAAAGTAAAATTTCTGAAACTGATTGTGATATGAGGTGATATGGAGCAGCAACAAAGAAAATTTGCTGGCCAACAAAAGCCTCCACCACATTTCCCACATGCTATTCGGGAGTGACTACTGAGAATGGAATTGAGATCACAGTGGTACGAGTAGGGTTGCCATAGCAGTGTAACCCAGAAAGAGGCCACATACTTGTTCAAAACAATAAAAAAGAGGACACTTAAAAGAAAACACTTGAAGTACACCATAAATTTTTTTTAATGTATGAATTAGTTACTGTATCATTTTTTAGTTTAGTAGAGTAAATTTTTAAAAAAAGCAAACATAATTTCTATAAATTAACTCTGTGTATGTTAGCACTACAAAATAAAACACATAATGAAATAGTATTCAACATAGGCTGCCAACTGCACTTTCGCTAAATATATGTATAACAAACGAACAACGTAATAACTTCCAAAGCAAAGAAGTTGCACATAAACGCGAAGCCTGTCGGCACTGTTCATAAACATTTCGTGTCACAGTGACCATATAAAAACATCTTGGCTGTCTGTTCTTGAAAAAGAGGACATTTGGCCAATTTTTTGAAACCCGGCCGGACAGTTTACGAGGCATTGAAAGGAGGACATGTCCGGGTAAAAGAAGACGTCTGGTAACCCTAGGTACGAGGCAAGTGGTCTCACCAAGGACAGTGTTAAGTCCATGTTCCCCTGTTTCTGTTGTTTTTCTAACTATTATTTTATGATTCAACAAGAGCAGATATCAAAAATCTGTTTACAGTTTTGGTTATATTTTTTTATGATAGCTAATTTATTTCAAGACATAAAACAGGTCAATAATATATCAACAAATAAGTCAACAAAATTTTTGTTACTTACAGTACCTGCTAAAGCTATAGTATTTACTGTAAATTAGCTGACATGAAGAAAAGAATTTTAAACATAACTGTCCAACCGATTTTTGATATCCGATTAAAAAATAATTATCTCGGAAAAAAAAAACATTGAAACAGGTAGATAAGGCCCCAAGAGTGAAACATGAGTACCAGTCTTTGACCTTACTTAACTAACGCAACTAGCTCAGATGGCCACATTTTTTGTCCCATCTTAAGAGGGTGTGGTACATAATTCAACACTAAAAGCATTATCTATAACTGTATGTTTCTTGAAGCTAATTTGAGAAAATTAAACAATAGCAGTCCTAGACAATAGTTTTAGCCGACATTTTAAACAAAATTGTTTCCAGTGTTATGAACTTCTGAGGCACAATCTCTGACGTCGGAACCTCGTGCATTTAACTGCAGCGCAAGAGATCACGCTCAACGAATTAGTAATTCTAGATAAATATTTCCTCATAAAGTTGCAAATACCATTATCTAGGATTGTCATTGAGTATTTTATCCATATTGGCTTTGAAAAAAGTGTAAAAATCAATTTATGTTTTCAGTGTCTATTTATCTACCACACACTCTTAAGTTACAAATTTTATTTTATCATTTAGAATGACAACTCCTTCAATTAAAGGACATCTTGTTTTCAGTCCCTTGACAGTTGTTAAAACAAAAGGATTACTGCATATTATTTTATACACATTGAAAAAGTCCATGCGAAAAGCATATCTGCAAATTATATAGGCTACTCTTGCTCTTGTGCTGTCTTTTGACATCTGCGTGACAGTAAGCAAAGTGCAGTGTTTAATATGAGCTTATTGATTTAGGTAAACCATATCATCTTATGACTTTCAATTGATTCATTTATGTTTCACATGTGCCAGTTACTTCCCGCCAGGACAATTGTAGTAGTTAATTAAGGTTGTCAAAGAAAAGACTGACAGGTAAGCAGTGGGTTGTCATAGCAGGAGCATATGACCTGAATATGGCTGGTGTGAAGTGGCTAGATGAAAAAGAGGGAATGGGCACAATTAATCAGAGAATGGCACAAAGCTTAGTGCAGGCAGTAGGAATTCCTATAAGAAAGAAAAATAGCAAAGGGCTGGAGCTGGTGTATTGGTCAGGCCAGGGAATGTGCCAGCCTAGTTTTTTTTTATCCTCAATGATGTTATTGATTATGGCATCTCTATGGTGGAAATATGACTGGGGAAGATAAGGGTATAGCAAAATAAAGAAAGGGTGGTTTGCTAATTTGGGCAGAAAACTTTCTAGTGAAAAATTATGAAAAGTGGGCTAGACAAACATGTGTAGATGACTTGTGGAAAGAATTTAAAAAGATAATTAATGTTAAATTTGAGAAATTTGTACCTTTGATAGGTTTTAGGTCTAAGAGAAGCTTCGCCGTATTAGGGCAGGAAATTGTTAGATTAAAGAGGAAATGTAGCCTAGGCAACTGTGAGCTAAGTGGAGTTGTAATGGAATACAAAGGGCCATCTACTTAAACTAAATAATTCATAGTGAACCTACATCCCATGAACTCGGGAATAAAACATTTTAAAACCCATAACGTAATATTTTGAATTTTTTAAGAATATTGCAAAAGTTCGGAAGAGAGATGGGTGAAGAGATTTTTGTCAGTGCTTAACATCTAGGTTTTAAGAGTGTTCGAGTGTGATTAAATCATAATTTTATATTGTTATGAAATAGTGTTAATTTTATAGGTGATACTCTTAAGTACAGTTTCCTCTTACAAAAGAATTTTAGCTATCCTAGTTTTCTCATAATGGTGCGTCAAAGTAAAAATTTGCATGTTCTGCTGCCATGCAAATAGTGAAAACCAAATGACTTACGTAAGTGAAATATTTCACGGTGAAATAACATGGCATGGGCTATGTAATAAAACATTTAAAAAATCTCCCATGAACTATTTTCATATTTTAAAAGAATGTTGAATTTGCAATTTTTTACTGTACTTTTGCAATATTTTTAAAAAATTCAAAATATTACGCTGTGGGTTTTAAAATGTTTTATTGCAGAGCTCATGGGATGTTAGTTCACTGTGAATTATTTCATTTGAGTAGAGCAATAGTTTTCGCAATTTGCATGACAGCGTAACAAGCAAATTTTTAATTTGACGCACCATTATGAGAAAACTATATAAGAGCTAAAATTGTTTAGTAAGAGGAAACTGTACTTACAAGTGTCATCTATAAAACTAACACTATTTCATAATGATTTTATCGCACGTGAACACCCTTAAGCACTGGTGAGGGGTGACATGTGATTTATGGAGCAGGGCTTAAACAATGCTAAAAATCTGAAGTTTCCCATACTGTCCTTATACGATATTAAAAGTAACTATCACTATAGAGAGTATGATGGAGGAAAAGAAGGGCAAGGAATGGGGAAAATTATTTGGGCATCTTGGAAAGGTGAGAGCGGAGGGGAGGGGATCCCAACTATGAGAGGAGCGGACGGAAGGGCGGCCGCAGATGACAGGGAAAAGGCTGAACTGTTGCAGGCACAATATATGTCAGTGTATGAAGTAAAGGACAACTGGAGTAGATTATCTATAGGACTCACTGGGGTAAATAACACGTTTTGTGTGAAAGGTTGTGATATAGAAAGGGTGGTAAAGAAATTGAAGAACAATAAGGCCGTGGGGCCAGATGGTATAGGAAATGGTGCACTCAAGTTTGGAAGAAAGCAGTTGGTTAGAAATATGGAGGTGGTGTTTGGTAGGTCGCTGGAGTAGGGTAGGTTACCGCAAGGATGGAAGGAGGCGTTAGTGATCACAGTGTATAAGTAGAGTGAGGATAGAGGGAAGCCAGGTAGTTACAGGCCTGTGAGTCTCACATTGAATACAGGGAAGGTGATGGCGAGGTTGAGTGTACAACATGTGGTAAATGTTATGAACAGCAGCAAATGGATACAAGAATACCAACACAGATTTAGAAAGGGATATTCATGTGAGACTCAGTTGGCAGGTTTGTTGGAGGATCTGGTTGAGGCAGTTGACGAGGGGAAGCAGGTGGATGCTTGCTTTATAAACTTTGAGAAGGTCTTTGACAAGGTTCCTCATGGAATATTGATGAGCAAAGTGGATAGACTGCTGAATGATAAGCGGGTGTTTGACTGGATTGAGGATATTTTCTCAGGGGACGAAGTCAGCGAGTGAAAGCAAGGGAGGCAATTTCGGAGGAAGGAGAGGCTACATCAGGAGTGCCGCAGGGAAGAGTGTTGGGGTCTTCGTTATTCACTATAATAGTGAATGACATGGGACACAGGACAGCAGGTAAAATAAGACTGTTCACAGATAACTGTGTACGGTATACAGAGGTGGGCAGTGGAATCAACTTGCAGGAGGATATTGATAGGACGTGGTCCAGGACAGTGGAGAACATAATGAAGATTAATGTACGTAAAACCAAGTTGGTGAGGTTTACTAAGAAGAAAGTGATGAGTAGAAAGGTATACAGATGGGATGGGCAGGAGAGAGGAAGCTACAGAACATAAGTATCTAGAAATTGTGATACAGATGGATCTAAGGTGGATAAAGCAGATGTACAGAGTGGTTAAGAAAGGAAGAAGGGCTTTGGAAATGCTCGGGAGGGTGTTGAAGGGGGTTAGTGGTGAGGTGAAGGGAAAGGCATTTTGTATGATGGTTCGTCCAGTATCGGAATATGCTGCTGTAGAGTGGGATCCATACGTGGAGGTGCAGGAGCTAGAGAAGGTGCAGAGAAGGGCAGCGAGGTGGGTGATGAATACATGGAAAAGACAGGGTTAGGCTGGTGAAGAGGAAAGGAACTTTAGTACTAGCATGATGATGAAGAAATTAGGATGGAGACCGTTGAGGGACAGGAGGAGAGTGAATGGGGAAGGGGGATGGGGAAATTTGACCTGCAAATTGGCTAAGGGAACTTTTAAGGGTACAGGTGGCAACAGTGAGAAAATTCAGGTATGGAGGAGAACGGAGAGGGGTAGACAGTCGATGCTGTTGAGGACTGTGAGGGAGTGAAATGCACTGTGGGAGGAGTTGGTGACTGTGAGGGAGTTGGAAAACTTAGGAAGGGACAAGAGAATTGGAACTGTGGGGATGGGGAGGAATCTGCTCGCCACCGGGCGTTAGCCCAATTTCGAGTATAAAAACGTATTATTAATATTATCATTATTATAAATAAAAATTATACTTCTTCATGAATAAAACGTAATAGCACCTGAGTTCCAACCGGCATAAATACAGGTGTATCAACATCGTGATGAGGTAGAACCATCACACTTGTACGCGCTTTGCTTTTACTGCATTTCACCAAAATTTTAAAAGATAGAGCAGTATTTCTTGAGTCGGACATATTCATACAAACTGAAAAAAGTAAATTAACACGCCGTATTTGTTTACACAGTGACAACAGTACAAACGCCATAGATACTACACAAGGTATACGGCCGTGTCCGAACTCGCCTGAACTTAGAGTAAATATTGAAGTATGTACTTGTGTGCACCTACCCCCGGAAGTGACATCACAAGGGCTGTCCGAATTGGAAGTGAAGTACGTAAGTACGCAAGGGGACGAATGTGTGTACTTCTCGCGCCCCTCACGACCTACATGCGTCGCCATCTTAAAATTTTGCCGTTTGTTGTTTAGTATTTGCAGGTTAATGAGATAAACAAAGCACAAACTTATAGATGAATGCTTCGACTCTATTTGTTTGTAAGTACATACAACTAATACATTTACTAGAACTATTACAAATAAAAAATTCTTAGGTTTTAATTACGTAAATTATATTAACGAATGTATATCATGCTTACTGCTAGGAACTAGGTTATGATTTCGTATGCAGTCATATTTTGTCATGTCACATTAATGTATTTTTTAAATTTTACATTGCGCATGAATATTCTGCGAAGAAAGACTGATGTTACCTTTTACGCCGTCGTTCATCACTGACGAAATCATAACACATCATGAAAATTTTCAGGAACACTTCTGGCTAGTTTATTTAAAATACGGAGCCAACAAGAGTCGTCCGAATTCGTCTAGTATAGATCGGGGCAAGTGAAGTACGCAGGGGTAGAAGTACAGAAGTGCATACCTGTGAATTCGGACACGGCCTTAGGTAGGCCACTCCGGCCCTCAGTTCTCTCATTGGCTGCCTGGGTTGGACGTAGCTAGGAGGCTGCCGAGACGTTCGCCGCAAGTAAATAGCTCGCGCGGCGATAGTACTTTAACACTAAACACGTCAGAAACCGAAAACTATTCAATATATTGACTTAAATATTTTTACAATATATTTATGAACTGACCTGCCAATGATGCCGTATGTTAAATATCTTTATGTCCATTAGCTATTTTTTTTTTTTAAATTGTCAACAGTGCCCTGTTCGCTACCGAGAAGAAGAAAATGCAGGGCAAACTATAGTAAGTAAAGAACTTTTTTGTTTTTGGAGATAGATGGGGGTTTCAGCGGACGAAATATAGAGGAAACTGTATAATAAATTTTGATACCCTCGTCGAAGAATTCCGTGAATGGGTTTTCGTTTGTGCCGGGTAGAAGTTGGAGAATATTTCAGCCAAACACGGGTTAGATAGGCGAGCTGAACACAAAATACTTCCCTCTCTCTCTCTCTCTCTCTCTCTCTCTCTCTCTCTCTCTCTCTCTCTCTCTCTCTCTCTCTCTCTGTGTATGTTAACCTGCACAGAATTTATGTTAAATTTAATTAAATGTCAATATGTATTTGTTATGATGTACACAAAATATATTTCAATGCAAATGGCCCTGGAATGAAACAATTGGCTTAAATACGTTAAAATAATTACTGTTCTGACCAAACGATTACAGTGATGTTTCTCAAAATTTGTCTGCTTTGTACTTTACTTTTGAAAATCGTTGCACTATTATTAAGTTGCCAACGATGGTTTTTGTTGTTGTGAGTTGGTAACCCTATTTTAGACAACTGAATGTAGAACCACGTTTTGGTAACTGAAGTTAAACTGTCAGTCTTGTAGAAGTGTCTTGTGCTTGTTGTTTAAATATCTATTGCATAAACGATTCTTAATGGGCGTGGTCTTCCATTTATTTTTAAGGCCAATAGACGGCTTGGCCCGGAGCATTCGCACATTGAATCATGGGTAGAATCAGCTGTCAAAGTACAAACAATCGCGACAGACTGCTGCGTTTGAATGGGCGGACGATTAGTTTCTTTAAATAGTCAGAAAATAACTTATATAAATCATGGATTCGGCGGTGTTTGATAAGTCTCAGACCAAATAATGTTCATGGAGCCTTGTTTGTCTGTATAAATGTAGACGATCTGTTAGTTGGAGAGTTGAGACGATGGCTCATGTACTGTGGCTTGCTATGGGAGGGTAGCAAAACCGAATTTTTAAAAAGGACA